>JAQMYK010000001.1:23291138-23305865 GCA_030014345.1 Clarias buthupogon
AACATATTATAGCGTTCTTGACTTTGCTCCTTGTTTCAGCATTGTAAAGTTAGTTCGTTCATATAATTAAAGTAGCTTGTGAAAGGGGAAACTAGCCAGCTAGCTTCCCCTGTTTCAAAAGCTAGCAGCCGCCACTGACCAGAACCAACTAGCCAACTAAGCGATCTAATTAGCTGACTAGATCAGATATGAAAGATTTACATTTTTAAGTTAACCTAAAACTATCTATCTCTATACAAAAAAGAGACAATAATAGACGGCATACAACAAAGTGCACGTGCAAATGTGCAAAAAAGAGCTACAGAACAACGTAACATGACAACGTAACACGTTACAGTACTTTTTTGTGTGTGTGTGTGATGAGGTATGAGTTGAGGTAGTGGGAAGAGAAACAGTAAACAGTAAACATTGCCATAGGAGCAAGTAGCAGCAATGATTAAAAAAATTATTGTGTGCAAATAGCAGTGAAATAAAATACAGTATATACGGTAGCATAGTCAAATGTAATTAGTAAAGTATTAATCACAGCAACTCGCTGCATAGAAGCCACTGAATGCTAAGAATAAAGTGTCCATTGTGCTGTACTGGTATGACAGGTTTTACTGGTTTGAATGTTGTAGTATGTACAATGACTGTGAATGTGGTACAGTAATGAAAAAGTAGAAAATACAGAAACAGGGCACCTAGCGATTAAAGTGGCAAGATGGTGATTGTGGAGGTTTGTGTCTATAAAGGGGAATTAATCATTTTGTGGAGATAGTCTCACTAATATTATGGTGGATATACAGATGAAGCATTTGTGGATGATCTGTATTGGAGGCAGAGAGACACTGATGGGGTTCTTAATAATTTTACTTCTTGTTGTGTTTTGCAGTTGAATGCACTGTAGATCACATCGGTTAGATCATCAGTAGAGCATGTGATGAACCTACAGTTTGTCTCTGTCTTAGCATATGAGCAGTGTTGAGTTGTGTGTACTGATTTTCCAAAAGTCCACAATCATCTCCTATGATGATCTTTGCTTTTTGGAGATATCAAGGTATCTATTTTGTAAAGTTCTGGAAGCAGATTTGTTTTATATTAGTTTAATACGGTCTGAATTTGCTTTTACAGATAAAAAATATCATCAAACTATTTTTTCAAAAGTTAATTTTAAAATTACTACTACTGCTTGCTGGCAGTTTCTGTTAGAGAAACTGTAATTGATATGCGGTGTGAACTAATAGGGACTGAATAGACAGATCTGGGGGCATTAAACTTAGTGGCATGAATATCTGTAAGTTGAGTCATGTCAACTGGACATTGTGCAGTAAATACATTTCAGTCGACTGAAATAATGAAACGTATCTACCAAACAAACAAAAAAATCCAGTTGAGATGACTCAATTTCCAGATAACCTCACCAGGATGACTGAGTGGCATGAAAAAAAAAACTTGTAACTAGGTTGCTGCTTCCTTGTCTTTTATTGCAGAATATTTGAATTTCTTTTTTTATCTTACATTCTGACAAAAAGACAGTTTTTTTCAATGTTTTAAAGAACCTCACTTTTTTTCTAGACATTACTGATATCAATATTTCCTATTGTTAACGTAAATGTCTTAACTGTTTCCTAACGTTTGTTTTTGTATCAACGTTTCAACAGAAACAATGATATCATTCCCCCATAGATTGCTGAACCATGCTCTTTTTCAAGGATATGCTTAATAGACTTTCTAAAGTTAACCACCACAAAGTGATAAAGAACTATTATGACACTCTTGCACAACAGAGTATGGGTGGAGGTAAGCTTTATGTGAACGTTAAAGTGGTTGTGGCAAGTAGTGTGAGTCTAGTATCAAAATGCATAAACTGAACTGATGCCATAATACCTGCATCTAAATTACATAGTGCTGTTCTCTAAAAATGCCCATGGTGAACTGTGTGTGACAAAAACTGGCTGCAAATTCTATGAGCTTATGTGTGTGTGCTTGTATACCATTTACAGAAAAACTTGTTAGGTTTTTTTTTTTTTCAGTTAGGGTTCTTTCATATATGTCTGTATTAAACTGTCCATCAAGGAAAATAAAGTATTCTAAATTAACTCACTCATCTTCCAAACACGCTTTATCCTGTATTCAGGGTCACGGGGACCTGGAGCCTATCCCAGGAGGCTTAGGGCACAAGGAAGGGTACACCCTGGACAGGGTGCCAGTCCATTGCAGGGCACACACACACATACACACACTCATTCACACATTACGGGCAATTTGAGAGCACCAATCAACCTAACCTACATGTCTTTGGACTGTGGGAGGAAACCAGAGTACCTGGAGGAAACCCACCAAGCACGGGAAGAACATGCAAACTCCATGCACACAGAGACAAGAATCGAGTCTGGACGGGAATCGAACCCTGGAGGTGCAAGGTAACAGTGCTAACCACTACACCACCGTGCCACCTATTCCAAATCCAGTCATTCTTAAATATAAAATTAATTGATTGAAATGGGTGTACAGGCCGTTTAGAACCCCAATATGCTCAGAAATTACCGTGTTGGCATACTGTGCTTATTATATAAATAGTAAAATCTTACATGAGAATGAGAAGATCTCAGTGTCAGCTGTCACAAGCCTAAATCTCAAACCTAATTCTTTATCCTACAGGAAATTCCATATTTGCACTTAATGATTCAGCTGTTTCACTTATCCTCTACTTTGGCCTGGAACACTAAGAAACTATAATGTGCAGATAATATGTGGCTTATCCAATTCAGAGTATGGGTCCATACTGTGGTTAAAGAAATTGATGTTATCCATTCTGAATAAAGCTATTATCAGTATATTCAGTCTCCGAAGTGGTTATTTCCTTCTCCTCCATATTCTCATGAACATCTCCTCTTGATATAAGTAGTCTACTCTACTCAATGTAAGTTAATTTGTGATGCTACAAATCTGAATTAGGCATGTGTGTCTTCTGAAATCTAACCCTGAATGACCATGACTACAGTACGTCCTACTCCCAGCTATCCATGTTCAGGCACTAATCCTCCCATAAGCATGCCACAAAGTATCGTTGGCGATGTTAAGTTGTCTGTATTTGTGAAAATATTTGAATGTGTATGAAATTGTGTCGGTGTATATGTACAAGTTTAGCCCTTACCAGGATAAAGCAGGTAATTAAGATAAATTTTAAATCATAAATATATATAATGCAGTCAATGCATCCCTCAGGTTACCATGTGGAAGCAGTGCAATGTGAAAAATCATTCAGGTACAGATCAAGAGTTTCAGGTAAAGTTTATATCAAACATGAGAATGAAGAAATCTCTGTGACTTTGATTGTGGCATGGATATCAGTGTGCAGTTTTATCCCTTTATAGGGCACTCATAAAAATACTTGTACACTGGAAAGTCTTTTTTGAACATACATATTTTTTAACTTCTGTGATTATTAAAAATATATTCAGATTTGCATGTCATTGCAGTTCTCGTTCATAATCCTATAATCATTATCATCATCACCTCATTCATCTATCTTCACATCTATGCGTCTTTGCTGGGTTAAAACTCATCATATTGGTGGGACCACTCATTAATTTCAGACAGTGGTGTGATTTTAGCAAAAATATGCTTGAGATGTATATATTGAGGCCCAGAATAAGGAAGAAACCCAGACACCTCACTTTAGCTATTTTAGCAGATATTGCTAGCCCTTCACGTCAGCACCCTAGTGATGGGCAGGTGCAAAAAGTTGCATGTATTCCAATCTCTCCATTCTTATTCAAGTCGCATGACCGCAGATATGTATCACATCTTGGAACACATACAAAAGTGACTCAGATCCGATCTGAAAAACATCAAGTTTGTGTGTTCAGACAGGCATAAAAAGGCAGATCTGTGTGACATTAGGGTAAAAAAAAATCTGATTTGAGTCACTTTAGGGTGGTAATGAGAACGTAGCCTTTTATGTTGTAAATCAAAGTCAGTGAAGTTACCATATATGGTTCTTTGCCCATCAGGGGTAATGGTTTTTCCAAAACATTTATACATAAAAATATTTAAACTACAACCATAAGGATAAAGGCACATTTATTTAAAAATAAAAAATGTGCAAAAATACAAAACATTCTACAAATAAGCGTCTTTCATTGAGGTACTGAAATTGGCTCCAAATGTGGTTCCCATTTTAGAGGTTAAAAACTCTCTACTCTTTTAAAAATTGTTCCTACATTTAGATTGAATACGTGTAAGAAGTTTAACAACTCAGCATTTTCACTGACAGGCGATTTCTTCAGACAGTTTCGCTTGGCTTTTTTCCAAATGAAGAATAGAGGGTTAGAATAGTAAATAAATAAATAAATTAATTAATTAATTAATTAATGTCAAGTAAATAATGTTTGAATTGAATTGAAGTATTTTTTCAAACTGCTGTTGTTGTAAATGTTTATTTATTTATTTAATGGTCACTGACTGACATGCACCATGAAATAATTAAATTTGACATAGTCACTATAATGCTCCCCCACTTATAATCTATATCGCTTTATCCTGTATACTGGGTCATGAGAGGCCTGGATCATATCCCAGGAGAGTTGAGGCAAGAGGCAAGGTACACCCTGGAGAGGGTGCCAATCCATCGCAGGGCACATACATACGCACTCATATGCTCATTTACCACAGACCTGAGATGGGAATTGAACTCAGGACCACCTGGATTGCCAGCCAAATTACAATATTACCGTGTATAATCTTTCAGTTTCAAAGGCTCTGGAAAGTCTCTGACATGTGGTAGTTGAAATTAAATATTATAGTGATATTTACAGTTGACAAAGTATAAGAAGAACAATATTCTTATAGTTAATTATTTCATGGCACATGTCTGAACAGTCACCATAAAATAAATAAATCACTAAATAAAAATAGTAAATAATTAATTATTTTAAATTACTAATAATTTTATTTATTTATTTATTTATTTTTTCAGATTGACATACTAAGGTAGCATTACAATTTCTCTTTACTGAAACTAAGGGGCCCAAAGTCCATGAAGACACGGTTTGCCAAGGTTGCAGTTTAAAAACTTGAGTGTCTTGCACAAAGCTCTGTCCTCAACCCCACTGAACACCATTGGGTGAACTGGAACATCGAGTCCACATCATGGCCTCACTAATCCCCACAGTCATATTCCAAAATCTAATGAAAACCATCCTAGAAGAGGGATTTTTTTATAACAACAAAGGGGAACTACACCTGAAAAAGGATGTTGAAAAAAAAACATTTGGGTTTTAAGGTCAGCTGTCCACAAACCCTTTTTCCAATTGCTTTCAAATAGCAATTAAGGAAGTCAAGACACAGTGTGGGTAAGGTACCTATAGTTTCACATCCTGCTTTCATAGCATGTAAACTAGCCACAAGACTGTGTAACAGACAGAAAGATATCTATAGTGCCTTTTCTATAGTGCCTCTATGTCCGGAACAAAGCCCTGACCTCAACCCCACTGCGGTTATACTGAACCACCTCGCCTGACAACAATGATGGGTAAGCACATTTATTCCCACAATCACCTTCTAAAATGTAATGGAAAGCCTTCAGAGAAGACTGAATGTTAGGAAGAGTGGAGTAAATTCAAACTGGAGTTCCCAAATTGGCCATTGTGTGTGTGTGCCCTGTGATGGATTGACCCCCCCGTCCAGGGTGTACCCCGCAATGTGCCCAAAGTCTCCTGGGATAGGCCCCCTGCGACCCTGTATGGGATAACCAGTATAGAAGATGACTGAATGAATGAACATACAGTATGGGTGCTACTGTAGAACGATTTTATTTACTCACTCATATCTTGTATAGGGGGTCACAGGGGACCTGGAGCCTTTCCCAGGAGACTGGGGTACACCCTGGACAGGATGGCAATCCATCTCAGGACACACGTACACACACACACGCACACTAATTCACATACAATGGAACGCCATTTAGCCAAATCTGCACATCTTTGGGAGGAAACCAGATTACCTGGAGGAAACACACAAAGCAGGAATCAAACCAGAACCCTGGAGGTGCAAGGCAACAGTTCTAACCTCTAAGCCCGCCTGAATTTTTTCCCCTTGTCACTATCTACTGTTTTCTTCTTTGGAGTCAAGGAAAAAAAATTGGATTGGCTCCAAAGAAGAAAACACTAGATAGTGACGGGGAAAAAACGTTTACAGGAATTCCTGTAACCTTTATGGATTTCTCTCTCTCACACACACACACACACACCAATCTAGTTGTAGTTGGTGAAATAGGAAACTTAACGTATTTCCTTCTTAAGAAACTAAACTGCAAACGAGAAATGTTCCTCCAGTGAGTAAGCTCCTTCACTCCTCCCATGTTCATGATGAATGTTAGCCTGAATGCTTTCACTTTGAGCGTTCACTGGGAGCGCGACTATCTCTTCTTCCACTGCGGGCTCGTCCGAGTTCGGGTGCGGTTATAATACAAACACATTAAAAAAAACATTTCGAAGATTTTTATTTAAGAATTACAATATTTTAAGCGATTTTTAAGGCAAATATTAATGAAGCGCGACAATGCTTTGCGGAAACTGGAATGTCGACTTAACGCACTGGATGTGTTTCTCCGTAATACTGGCAGGAGTTACCGCGGAACCAGGTAAAAACTGAACTCAGCGTCTTGTGTCATAGGTTATTAGTTAAGTTCCTACACGGTGTTTGACATGTCAGGACAACGTCCTTACTTTCAGTAGTTTGACAGGAGTGTAGAAGTATGGAGTCTTGTTTTGTGTTTTAACCCAAAACCAAATGTAACATCAGAAATGCTAAAGAAAAAACGCTCTAACAGCACATAGTATCAATGTCTGTACATAATTAATAATCATATATTCAAAAAAACATTTTTGGAAGCGTCGAAGTGCCACGAAGTGAACTTTTTATCAGCGGTTGGGACTATGTTAATACTTTAAATCCTTTAAATACTCTGGAATATGTACATAGAGCATGTGATAAATAGCAGAATGCTATTTAGAAGTAGTATTTAGTAAAGCAGTGAGGCAGAAGTACAGTAAACTGCAGCCCCGGATGTAGTCCTATTCCTGAAAACGCGTGACGTCAGTCATTTGCTTAGTAATAGTTTTTCTGAGGAAGTTCCGACTCAAAGAATACATTCAGCGTCTGATAGCAGAGGAAACAAACATGGGAAAGTTGACCATTCATCATAAAACCCAGGAGGAATTCAGATACACATATGGACATCTGATAAATTGAGTTAATAGTTATAGCAAACATTTTTTGTTTTTTCTGGATTGATCCAAACTGACAGCTTGTTTTTAATAAGCATTTTCAGAGTGATCAGTCCTAATGATGTCACAGTGTCGTCAGCATCCAACAAGAAGTTCACCCACCCAAAATTCAGTTTTAGAAAATTGTTTAGAAAGTTGTATAAGTTTAAAAAATGGTCACTAGGATGTCCGGTCTAATCACACAAAAATCTAAATGTAGCACAAATCTCTCAAAAGGTTCATGCTGGCTATGATAAAAAGGTATCAGGTTGCTGTGTATGGAAAAATTCTTTAAGGTTGGGTTAACACAAAAACAAGATAAAAAAAAAAAAAAAAAAAGGGGCAGAGCCATGGTAAACTGCCACAAAGTTTGTATTATGAATGGAATGTTGCCCAACTTTCCAAATTCCCCAGATCTTAATCCGAGTATCCATTCGATGTGCTATACAAATAAGTCTGATACATGGAGACCCCACATTGCAACATTAAGCATTTAAAGGATCTGCTGGTGCCAGATACCACAACACACCCCATGAAGTCTCGTGGAGTCATGCCTCAAGGGGTCAGAGCTGTTTTGGTGTTACAAGGGGAACCTAAAAGTTAGTTGGGTTTAAAATTATGGCTGGTTGGTGTATGATGTATGCTTTAATGGATTTATGAACAACATGATTTAGGAACATTGAGACTTGGAGATGAACAGAGAGACTCGGAGATGTGAAACGGTACTTAGGCCTACTACAGTGTGTCCACAAATCCTCCGTACATAGGGGAAATTAACAATGTCACTTTCATCTGGTCTGCAACATGTTGTTTTAAATTTGTTTGGCAATAGTGTTGTGCCAAAGTTTGGTAATAGTGTTGTGTGTGATGTGCAGCCATGAGAATGTTTTCAATATGTTCTTTTTCTGTCAAAGGCATTCTTAAAGGATATCTAAAAATCTGAAAACTAAATGTGAATTTTGGAAGATATTTTTGCTAAAAAGCGTAGAATTTTGAGAAGCCAAGAAGCCTTTACGTCCCATATACATATACAGAACAGCAAAAAAAAAATCTCTACATATCACAGATTGTTATGAAGCTGAGGTCAGAGCACAGCCATGATATAGTGCCTCTGGAACAGAGAGGGTTAAAGGCACAGTGCCAGCTAGGCAAAGCTGGGGCCTGAACCCTGTGGTAGTCAGAGGACTGGCCTGACCATACCACATTGATAGGTTTTCCATGCCTTTATATAGCACAGATGTATTTGCCCTTAATTCTGCCTTTAGCACTTCATTGTACACCATGGCTAAGATTCCAGAATGTGTTGGAGCTACAGCAAGTCACAATTTGAACCCGTCGTGAGCTATAGCAAAAAAAAAAAAAAAAAGTGGAACCTTTTTTTCATTTCTTTCTTTTTTTTTTTACTTTGACTGCTTCTACTGCATACTTCTGAATAAGCATACATTATTACTTAATCTTTTTTATTTAGATACATTTAGAATTTGTTGTTTATAGTTTGTGGCCATGTTTCAGAATGGATAATGTTCCTGCCTTAATAGCAATAAGGTCCCTGCCAGTTTGCTCTGTGTTCTGCAGTGTCCTTCTACTCTCCTAAAATATGCAGATAGGAGAATTCCCTTCAGTTGCATCAAGATATGGTCAAAGACATAATGCCACAGCACCATCTAAAGAGTGAAAACTGTTTAAAACTATGAAGCAGCGTAAAAAAAATTGACTATGTCTAAAGGTGAATAGGAACTGATAATTTGGCAGAGGGTAAGCTGTGACTTAGTTACCAGTGCATACCCAGCCTTATATTCCTTGGCACTTGGCAAGTATTGTGGGATTTGGGATTTATGCTTGTGTTGGAAGCTAGATAGTGTTCTAGCTCGCATTAGCAGTGACGTAATTAATATTGACAAAGTGTTGTTTAAGATGATATAACCTTATCAGATGTGTTTACTTGCTGAAAGTGCTTCCATGACTGGTTTTGAATGTGGGTTTTTGGCAGGCTGCTGCTCTGCCCTCTTTTAAGTACTGCAGACTATGCTGACCCACTTTCACCCATGCTGGTGACAAACAGTTAGTATAATGAATGGTTCTTAGAAGACCTGTGATGCGGAGCGATACATATAGTTAAACATGCGAGTGCTGTTATGCTCTATAATATGAGTGATAATATGGTATATTGTAAGTCAAAATTTTTACATTTGTGATCTGAAGAATCTCTATGTCCCTTTTCATTTAAACACTTGTTACACCTTATATTTTAAACTGACTTAACTGATAATGGAGGAAATAATAAATTGAAACAAATCCAACCTAGACGTACCTAATGGAGCAAAGTTCAAATTAACACATGGACTTAAAAAAAATAAAATAATTTTGAAAAAGGGAAGCATTACAAGATCTTTTGTCAAGCTCCTGCTTAAGTATTAATTGAAATAAAAAATTTGTACAGCAATCAGTATAATAAGTAATCAACCATAACATTAACACCGCCGTGAGGTGACTTTAATCATGGGCACCCAAGGCTCATCTACTGTATGCCTGTTATGAGCAAAGCTAGCCTGTCTGGTTCTATCCCACTGATATGCCAATAGAGCACAAACCACCAAATTAAGCCAGTGCCCACCACAATAGAAAAGTGTCAGAACACCCGGTGCACCACAACCCGCCCTACACAGAGCAGAGCAGGCAAAGAGCTTAAGGCAACTGACCCATCCCCCAAACTTCCCAGACCCCAATCCAATCAAGGACCTGTAGGGTTGTGCTGGAGAAACATGTCTGATCCATGGAAGCCCCACCCTGCAACCCACAGCACCCAAAGGATCTGCTGCCAACACCAGGCACCACAGCACACCCCTCTGACATCCTGCGGAGTCCATGCCTGTTTTGTTGGCACCAGATGAACTCTTTTGTTGGCACAACAGGGACCTAAAATGTAGTTGGTTCTAATGTTGGTGTGTTTAATAGTATGGTGTAAATGCTCTGTTTGTTTTATTTTTAAAACAAATTTTCTATCATTTTGCAGAGGGAAAACCACAACCACCACCTACACTTGAAATCATTGTAAAAGGAAATTGTCTCAATTTTATTGCAAGCCCCCCTAGAATAAAGAATGACAGTGGACCACAGTGCTGGAGTTACATGTTTCAGTACAGAAAATGCAATGAGGTGAGCATCCTTATATTATCTCACTGCGTTTTTTAAATGCATGCAGTATATATGCATATAGTTTTATTCCTTTTTTTGTAATGAACATGAACTTACGTGAACTTAATAATAACTAAATATTCAATAGCAGTTGTATTCTGTTTATGATTACATAGAACACAGCAACTATAAATGTAACTGATAATGACAATTGGACAGCTGAGGTGGACTATGATGCTACCTGCAAGTACACTGTTCAGGTGCAAGCAAAATATCGTACAGAGTACTGTGGGCACAAAGAAGAAGACAGTGGCTTAAGTGAATGTACTTACTTTGGTAACGTGTCACCCTTATTTTTTTTTAAATATCCTTTTAGACACTGCATCGTTAAAATCTAACTTGTATTATAATTATTAAATATGATTGATTATATTATTATATTTATATTACGCTGTCTATGTACATTATCTACATAATAATGCGGTTTTCTGCAGGTAAGGATGATGATCCAGTTTTGCTCTTTAAAGTGGCTATGATTATCATCCCTTTAATAGCGTGTGCCTGTCTTATTACTTCTATAGTGCTATTCAGGAGGTAATGATACTGTATTTTTTTATATTTCATCTATTTATTTATTTTATTAAATATTAACCTTATCCATTAAGAAGTTTCCAAAGGTTTAAATAAATTGGTTTAAAAGTCTTAAGTTCCAACATACAGCTTGTGTTTGTTTGCAAGTGTTAAAGCTCAAAATAAAAAAAAAAGCCTATCTTTCTCCACAGACACAAGGAAATGTTCTTCCCCAAAGTTCCCAATCCATCAGATTTCTTCAAGGACATGTTTGACAACAAAAATGAAATGACAAGGGTAATCTGCTTTAATTTCCTTGTGACAGATAATAATCATAGCAACAATGCATTAATTATGGTTTTTATAAACATTAAAGCTACTCAGTTTTTTAGTTGTCACAACACGAAATAACTTCATGAAACATACATATTTTATTGGTTAGATTCCTACAAACATATAAAGTGCCTTTTTTTAAAATATATATTTCATGAAGGTTTTGCATTAAGGAGGATGAGCTGATTTTTAAAAATATATCTGTTTCCCTCCTTTTCCACAGGGCCTATATATGCCTAATGAAGAGGTAGTGGAAAAGATGCATGTGGAGCCAAAGACTACAAATAGTCTAATCAGCGAAACAATATAAAGGTTAATGCAAACAATTGTGTTATATTAGGATAATTTATTGAAAGACATTTAGTGAAGTTGTCAAATCGTCTTTGATTAGTGTAAGTAATAAAATCATTTTAAAAATAAGTATTAAGATATCAGTTCATATCATTAGAATTAAGCTATATCACATGAGAGGGAGTGCTGTTTTACTAAATCAGGCATGACCAGCATCACAACTGGCAATCAAGAGTTAGTGTAATTAACGATTATTAGAACCAGAGGCATCATTACTTTTTTACATCATTACAACTCCATGGCGTTGGCATCTAAAATGTTAACAAATTTGACAAATACAATAACTTAAAGATAGCAAAGGACAAGCTATGTTAACACTAATGCTAATTACTGATGAGTTAATCACTGATGCTAGAGACTCTTTACAAATGGAAATTCTGAAGCTGATATTAATTTAGACATTTATTAGGGTCATACTATTGTCATGTGAGCTGAGATTGGTTATTCATTCCTCACATTCTGGTTAACCCGATCAAAGCTGTTAATCAGCTATTAATATCTCCGCTTGACTCCTACAGCTGTGCTAGTAAGCAGTCTACTAGGCGATACGACAGTGCTCTCCAGGATTAATTGATTACCCAAATACCCTAAACAAAGAATAGTGTCTGTCTGCACTATTTAGAATACAAATGAGAGTATATACATTCAGAAAAGCACCTGCGGCTTCAACTTGACTTAACTGACTTAACTTAAATTATCTTATTATGGTTAATTAAATCACCTACTGTGAAAATAAAATTTAACAGTTTTAATCTAATCTGAAAAATTTGACGGAACACATGCCTTCTCAACTAAAAACAGGATGTGATGTGTCTGATCAGAACACCCATGAAGCATGAGTGAAGCATGTTATTAAATATCCCAGTTATATGATATCCCAGATTTCTTGGTCGTGTCTAACTGTCATATAATAAATATTAGTAATATAGCATATACTAGATTTATTTGATTAAAATAAAGTAGAAATAATTTAAGCCTCTTGAGTCATTTTAGTCACTGCAGCTTGTGTTCTGTTTGTGTTTGCACTTAGGATGCACATGTTCCAAATGAAGAGGAATGTTCCACCTGCTTATCCACGTTGGAATTCAATGCAGCCTTGTAAATACACTGTTACACTAGCCCTAATTTAGGTGCAGATAATGCAAAATACTCTGTATACTGTGAGAATTCTTGAGATGTGCGCTTTAACTCTGCCAGGGGTCCTTGACACTGAGAGGATCATGGCAGAAGCTGCTTTTAAAGTATTTTTTTCTATTGATTTTGTGTTGTTTTTGAATATATTTTCTAAAATGCTGATCCACTGTTTGCCATTCAACTTGGAAAAGCTTCATAAACATATTCGTATTTACTGCCTGCTTTATATTTCAAGCCAACAGAAGTTGGTACGGTTGTGGCTAAATGCTTAATAGCTAGGTCACATTTTTCAACAGAAGAGTTGTCTATAATATACATGTTTAGCTGTTTTTTAACATTTATTTTTTGTCGGCAATGTTGTATACATCTTTACATCTAGGACATGGGCATAGAGAACCAATTGTGGGCATCGGGAGCCTTGTACTGTATGTCTCTCAGGGCCAGAGTTTGGGGGCCATGTCTTCTGAGAAAGGTCACTCCTGGGATGTCCACAATGCCAAATCCATATTTAAACACTTTTAAGCAGTTTTAAACTCACTAGTCAATCATTTCTTAACATAGTGAAGGATAGTAGACTGTGCTGTAACAGTTTTTGGAATAAAATCTGTCATTTACAAATATTCCAACAATGCTTTGAAAATTAATTGACACTAGCTGAACTGAGAGGATGATGAAGAAAGGAGGGACTACCTAGACATTGTGGCTTGATAGATTGTACGTTTCACATGATTTAAAGCGTCTTTTGTAACTTTTTTCTCTGTCTGTAACTTGCTTTGTATACTGTATTTTTTCTGGGATATAGATAATATTAATGATTTCAGATTACTTTTCTTTTGTCCAATTAAGATTTTTTTTCTGTCCCTCTCTTCACTTTTTGCTGCCTACAGCCTATGCTGTAATCAAATAGTTCTAACTTACAGTACATGTATGCCGTCACCACCCAGATATCTCACGTCTAGTACTGTATGTACTCCATGTACGTATGTTTATAATAGGTAGACCACCACCTTGGATCATTTGGCAACTGACAGGACACCAAGCAATAATGATATGCTAGAGCTACACTATTTGAAAGAGTTTGTTTAAACAAATATCACTTCCTGACTATTAGTGACCAAGTAGATTTTGGCTAATGTTAATCCGATTCCTAAGTAATTCCTAATAAATTCCTAATAGATGCAGATGTCAGATTATTCACCAGGTCGCCTGGGCTACTCAGGTCTGTTTACAACCATTTCATGAACACATTTCTTTTTCTTTACATCTGTTTTTACTATTATTATTATTGTTGATAAATACATTGTAATGTAAAATGTATATTTTCTTTTTTTTCTGTTATGTATTATATGTACTTTTATATACACTTTGTTTAGCATTTGCATTCCCTTGCAGTATGAATGTCACTTCAAAATATAGACTAATATATCTGTTGCTGTGTTCAAGATATTTAAATAAAATATATTTTCATTTTTAAAAGACTTTCACTAGCAGTTTATTACAATTTATTGTAATTTGTAATTTTGTAATATTGTAATTTATTATTATTACATAAACTTACAATTTATGAGTGTACTTCATGATTTTGACTGTTTTTTTTAAATCACATATTGTAGGCCCATTTTAAGGGCTTGGCATCTCTATTGTACATATTAGCATGTTAAATACTAGAAAGCTGTAAGTAGTACTACTACAGTGCCGTGAAAAAGTATTATATATTTTTTTTTTTGCATATTTTTCACACTTAAATTATTCTTTAGATCATGGCATGATGTGAGATCTTTTAGCATGCTTGATGTAGACAGATTCTATTTAAGTGATTTCTTGATTCTACGGGTCTGGCAGTAAGTAGGCCTGTCGGGGACCTGTGTGTACGGCAGGGCTTGACATTGGCACCCGCCCACCCGCCAAATGCGGGTAAAATTCGGCTGTGGCGGGTAATAACTTTAGTCTC
>JAQMYK010000001.1:23307776-23326637 GCA_030014345.1 Clarias buthupogon
TTGTACTATATGATTGGGTGTACCATCCAACGTGTACCCTGCCTTGTGCTCAACTTCACTGGAATACTTTACTGGGATAGACTCCAGGCCCCGTGTGATACAGGATAAGTCGTATATAATAATAATAATAATAATAATAATAGTATGGTGGCTTAGTGGTTAGCAGTCACCTTGTACCTCCAGGGTTTGGGTTTGATTCTTGCCTCATGTCTGTGTGTATGGCGTTTGCATGTTCTCCCCGTGCTTGGTGGGATTCCTCTGGCACTCCAGTTTCCTTCCACAGTCCAGAGACCTGCAGATTAGGCTAACTGGCATTCCCAAATTGCCTGTAATGCCCATATACAGCGCCGCCAAGTTGCCACTGTTGGATCGTTGAGCAAGGCCCTTAACCCTCAACTGCTCCAATGTATAATTAGATGTAACGTAAGTTGTTCTGGTTAAGGGTGTCTGCCAAATGCTGTAAATGTAAATGTATTGTGCTAATGAGCATGTAAGTGTATGTGTGTGCACTGCAATGGATTGGCACAGAAAGTCTTTGTGCCCTAGTGTGGATAAAAGAATTTAAATCTTCTTGGATAGACTCCAGGCCCCTTGCGAACCTGTATACAGGATAAAGATACATATAAGATACAATACAGATACGTATAGACAATTATATGATAAGATACAGGATAAAGATACATAAAGATACACTAGATTTACATACCTTCACATGTAACATCCAATTTTTAATCCATAGATTTTAACATGATGTTGACCCACCTTCAACTCTAAGAATTGGATGTTACTAAAGTTCATCTGCATGTGAAGGCAGGAGAACAAATACCTTTGGCAATATAGTGTGTGTATAGACGGTGAGTGAGTAATAAGAAGAAGAAGAAGAAAGAGAAAAAGTGGAAAATTCACATGTATATTTTGCATTTTACTCAGCTTCTAAATGAAAAGTATTTCTATTTAAATTTAGATTCTGGAATATTAACTCACATCTAAACATTTTCATTCTATTACTCTGATGTCTGTTGCACGTTTATCCAGCAGAGGGCGTAGTGCAATTACTTATCAAAACTAACGGATTCAAATCAGAAGAACATAACGCTCTTGTCTATTTTTTGGCGCATGTCTTCTAGTATAGAATGAAGCCTTACTGGCAAGTTTGTGAGCTTAAGTTCTTTAATATCATTAGTGTATATGGTTGGTTAGTGTATATGGTCGACACCTGACTAATATTCAGCAGTGAATAGTCTAGGTCTAAATTAAACAAGCTTAGTCCAGGATTGGGACTGTTTGTTGCATTATTCCAGCAGTATAGTATAGTATAGTATAGTGTAGTGTAGTGTAGTGTAGTATAGTATAGATGCATGGAAAGTAAGTAGTCTGTTTTATTGAAGGTCCGCGTGGAGACCGGGACTGATAAAAAGGGAGGGAGGGAGAGAGAGATGGAGAGGGAGGACCGGGGTAAAAGAAACGAAAAGACGAAAGAGGAGGGAAGGAGGGAGGGGGCACCGCTTCTGACGCCAGAGAGAGTGAGAGAGAGAGAGAGTGAGAGAGAGAGATGCGAGGAATGTGGCGCTAATGAGAAAACGGAGCGCTGCTGGAACGCAACGCAGGAGCAGCCTGGAGAAGAAGATAGAAGAAGAAGAAGGAAAAGAATAGTTATATTAGACGAGGAGAAAGACAGACAGATAGAATAATAACAGGGAAAAGTCTGACAGCCGGCAAACACGCATGGAAAGGATTGTTATCCCGCGCTGTAGGCAGAGGCGTGCGGGGATTTTCTGACGCTCTCCATGCGGAGATCTGCGCTCGCGGCTTCGTCTCGGCTCGGCTGAACCATGCGGGCGCTGCTGCAGCTTCTCCTGAGTCACGCGGGTAAGAGGCTGAACTTCACCGCTCACTTCATCTCTTCATCTCTAGCCTACAAGTTCATCCGAGTCGGAGTCTATCTTTGCTGCATGATGACCTTTAGTGTGCAGTGTGATGAGGTGCACAAGGATGCGCTTGCCTTTTCCCCCCCTTCTTTTCCTCAAATGATGCTTTCATCACCAGCATACTAATTGAGTGTGTGCTTGAATGTGTGTGTGCGTGCGCGCGCGTGCGTGTCAGTCACGTGCGTGATGTCATTGCCCTGCAGTTGCCCTTCGTTTAGGCTACCTGCCACGTTGAGGGGGCAACAAAACACGTGGGCTTGTCCCAAATTGTAACTTTTAAACCTAAATACAGGATATGGTGTTTCTTTACAAAAATTTAACGTGAATGTAAAACCTACCTGTTCAAGCACAGCAGCTGCAACCGCATACTAGTGTCCTAAGCAGTATGCTGAAACAGTAGATACATAAACCCCTGCTACTGACACACCTACAGCTGCGTACTATTCCAGCATACTATTTAGTACAGTAGTATGGAGTACCTACTTCCACTCAGCCCATTGGCTGAATCCCAAGCAACTCCCTTCGCCCTACATAACTCCACTACCGAGTATATACACGACGGTTTCTATATCCTACATAGTGCACTATTGGTCCAGAGGAGATTTGGGTCTCCTCCAGGATCCAGTCTACTTTAGTGAAGGTAAGAGAGAGAGAGAGAGAGAGAGCAGGTAGAACAGGGCAGTCCATCATAGGTGAGGGGCGTGTTTTAGTGAGTCTCAGTAAGGTATTGCAGATGATGTAATCCATTCTTCTAAGTAAAATCAGGTCAACCCCTCTTAAAAGCTCAGGATCAGGCTCACGCCAAACCAGTCGATAAAGCTTTACCTGCTATTCATTCAGAAACGATTTCGTCTGTATTAGATCCGGTAAAAGATATGCTCAAATCTACACATTCCATAGTTCACTTTACATCAGTAGAAATACTGTATACACTATATAGACAAAAACCTGCAATGACAGTGTATCCAAATACATACACTTCAATATGGAAGCTATAAAAGCTTCCACTCTTCTTGGAAGGCCGTCCACAAGATTTTCTGTGGGAATCAGTGCCCATTCATTCTGTAGAGAATTTATGAGGTCAGGTACTGATGCTGGATGAGAAGGCCTGGCTCGCAATCTCTGTTCCAGTTCATTCCAAAGGTGCTCGATGGGGTTGAGGTCAAGGCTCTGTGTGAGCCAGTCAAGTCTTTCCACACTAAACTTTTTAAACCATGTCTTTATAGTCTTTGCTTTGTGCACTGGATCACAGTCATGTTGGAATAGAAAAAGGGCCTTCCCCAGTTGGCACAAAGTTAATAAAAAGCATAGCATTGTCCAAGATGTCTTGGTATGCTGAAGCGTTAAGATTGCCCTTCACTGGGGATAAGGGACCTGATAGAAACACCTGAGTTCAATAATGAACAGGTTTGGACAAATACATTTGTCCATATAGTGTACATGATTAAAAAGCTTGAGGATATTATTTAACCGTTTCGGAAAAAAATTAATAAAGCAGAGCAACAGAACGGCAAGCTTTCATCACTATTTATGGCTGCTTACGGATCATAAAGTACAACTATAATTTATTCATTTATCTCTAGTAAGGACATCATCCTAATCATTACAGTGTTGGATACAGGAATGGGGACTCCCTGAATGGGACCCCATCACAAGGCATAATGCAAACACACACATATTCACACACACACACACACACACACATTCACAAACTTTAGCATAGAAGTTTAGAATAGTCGGAGAGGAAACCTGTGTACACAGAGGAAAACCAGACGAATACAATGAGGACATACAACATATTAATATACATATTAATTCAGGATTGACCCACAATATAATAACATCCACATCAAAGTCCAGATGAGAGTTCAAATTTGATCACCATTATTTATACTTAAATTCTTTTATTCATGAGCGCACCCATACATGCACACTAGCATTATGAAATAAGCATTTCTCAGAATTATAGACTTTATCTTAACCAGTAAACTTTCCCTTGAGTCCTGCATCTGTATTATTACTATAATTGTTTATAATTGCACTTGAAAGATATGACTAATGCCTGTCTCTACTTGAAAAGTTGCTAAATCAGTGCCAAATCATGCAAAATCACACTTACAAGCTGTTATAAATTGTCTTCTTATGTTTATCCTGGTGTAATCATGTAATATTTTTACTTTCTATTCCTGGACTCTTTCTTCCTATTATGCTGAATAGTGCAGTCACAGTATAGTTAGTGTTCACCTATATGGCCACTACAAATTTCCATAATAATGGACTGTGTTGTGGTACTTGGACATATAATGCATGTCTTACAGAGAATTTCAAAAGGGGAAAATGTTATTTGTTTGTAGAACTTCTTCTTCGTTTTATTTCATATTGCATAATCATACACAGCTGCAAATAAAAATAAGTCACACTCCTCCTAGTCCATTAAAAGTATTTATTGAGCACTATATCATCTGTCCATCCCACTTTTCCCGGGTTAAACCTTGGCCAGGTCTTTGCCCTTCATGATGGCCGGATCAATTCTAAACTTGTCTGTCTCACAAATTCTGGCGGTAAATATGGAAGTATTGAATGACTAACTTGTCTAATTTTGTCCTTTCTCTTTTTAACTAAACATTCAACAAAGATTTCCAACTATATCAGTGGCATTTACTATTCTGTAACTCCATTTAGGTTAGATTAAGGCGAAGCAGCGTCTCGTCATATCTGTTTCCAGCATGGAGATGGTGTTGCAGATGTCCTCGTAAAGTTAGTAGTTTAGTGATTTGCAGTAAATTCTCATTGATGCACTGACACTAGGACTGAGAGGGTGTGCCCATGCACGCGTGTTTGTCTGTATATAAAGGTACGGCTCTAAGAAAAGGGGGCCCTGGGGACAGGTGGGTTAGTTCGAGGGGTCGAATCGACAAAGATGATTTTTTTTCCCGGGGGTAGCGGGGGGATGGGAATGAAAAGAGAGAATGTGGGAGCATGGGAGGCAGAGGAGGGGAGTGGTTTAGGCCATAGGAGGAGAAAGGCATTATTACTCATGCCTGACTGCTTTCACATGGGGGATGGTTTTGCCCCCTTTTTCTGTCTCTCTTTTGCAATGAATGTCAGGGGGAGAAAAGTTCAAAGGGTAGGCCTGAGTGAGAATCTTTGAACCCCTTCCCCCTTTTTTCAGACGTGTTCTTTTTCAGCCATGGAAATCGGTTTGAACTTTTTGGACACGCCAAGCCCACTTCATACAAACCACTGTTCCTTCATTCAGCCCGCCATCAGCCTTTGTCTATCTCGTTCTTTCTCCTCCATTAGTTTTTTCCTTTCCTTTCTGTTGCCTGTTCTATTATTTTTCATTTTCCAGAAAGAGTTGGGAAAGTCCTGTTCTGGCGCTCTGTCTGCTTTTCATTCTTGCTCATTTTTTTCCCCTTCTTCGTCTTTCCATCCCCCAGTTCGTTTTCCCCCTTCCTTGTCTCTAATAAGTTCCAGATGTGTTTCTTGCATTCCTTTAGTCAGAGCCGAGGGGGAGGGGTCACTGAAGAGGAGACAGAGAGGAGAGGAGCATGGAGGGCGAGGGATAAGAGTGAGCGGGAGAGAGAGATGCATTAAAAGAGATCAGCACTTAATGAAGAGATGTTGCTTGTGCTTTGCAGAGAGTCTCCTCTGTCGTGTGTGTATGTGTATGCGTGTGTGCACACACCTATCTGAGTGGATGGATATCTGTTAGACTGTAGGGGTCTTTTTTGTGGCACTTCTCTCCTACTGGTAGCCCCCCTGCCCCCACCGCAAAGGAATGTGGCTGATGATGGTGATGTCATTTCTCATTCTCTGAACTTTTTTCGGGTCGGGGAGGGCCGCTAGACCAAACTGTCCAATCAGTTAGCCTGCAGGGACAGAAAAAAAAAAGGTTGCGCAGCCTCGGAGCCAGCTAGCCAGGCAACAATAAAGGCATTGTAAGTGCATGTCCAATGAGGTCGCCGCAAGCCAAAATATCATGCAGTTAGATGGCTGACCAATCAACCGCTAATGGAACACTGCGATTTTTATACAGCTTGTGCTGAGATTACGATCTCAGTCGCATATAGTAGAAATGCCTGGGAGACACTAAGTTGTCTGGCTCAATGAGACATTAATGACTTTCAGCTTTGTTACTCATGGTCAAGCAACTTAGTCACTACAGTTACTCATGTATTGATGTGGAGGTGAATTCCACAAATGTGTGTAAGAATTTCTATTTATTTATTTATTTTTAATTCACATTGTATTTTCTAATAAGTTCACATTGGATGAAAAAGTTTTGTGTCTTTACTTCATTTGGAATGAGGAATGCACGAATACAGTACATTCATACTGTGTACACGTGTGCACACACATACTCATAGGCAACCTTGGAGCACGTGCTGTTTAGTGCTCTGAGCGGATGTCTGTAAGTTATTATCTAATACTTTATGTCTCGGTCCATTTGGAGTGGACGTTTAGATTTCTCGTGCTGACCCTTGAGGTTGCCATGGGCACGCCGTGTGTTTATTGTGTCAAGGTTTCTGCAGTGGCCATGGCAACAACAGCCTCTGCAGTAGTTCATGCGAATAAGCGACATTAAAATCGACGAGGAGAGCAAGAGAAGCGGAGACGAACACGGTAACGGCGAGGAGCAAGCAAGAAAAAAAAAAAACAGGGGACGGGGGAAATTGCCCAGAAATCGTTTTCATTCCCTCCCGTTTCAAATAGATCTGTTTCTATAGCAACGGCCATGCTGTGTGGATAGAGGGACAAAGAATGAGGAGCAAGGGATGAAGAGAAAGAAGGAGAGAGAGAGAGAGGACGGAGAAGAGAGTATGTGACGGTAATACAAGGAGGAAAGGGAGGATGAGAACATGAGGTAGAAATGAAATCATACATAGGAATGGGCGTTTTTTTCCCCCCTTTCTCTCTGGGATGGGAGGGTGTATAGAGGGATGGAAGGAGTTAGAAAGAAAGTCATACAGGAAAGCGATGGCCAAAGCTGCTGACAAAAGGATAAACACGTACACACACACACACACACACACATATACACACACACACACACACACACACACACACACACACATACATAAGTGTAAAAACGTGGTGGTGAGTTTTTCGTGTCCTTTTCTCCAAAGGTTGTACTTTTCTGTAAGAAAATACAGCTGATTTCTTGGCGGAAAAATTAATGAGCGGAGAGAGGTGACCCGGGATGTCAGACTACAGGAAATCATCAGCAGAGCTGAAAAAAAAGAAAAATTAGATAAAAACAGGATATGCTAATAAATATAAATTATGAGTTTTTTTCGTTTCTTTTAAGCAAAAAAATACAAAAATTTAAGACAGCACTACACTTCTCCCGTCATCCCCATGGGCGAAAAAACTTTTCGTACTTTTTCACCTACGTCAGCTGTTGCTATGGTGACGGGACACTGCGAACAGTGCGAGAACTTACCATTGGCTGGCGAAGAGCAAGAGAGAGAGGGGTAAATGCTAGAGGGGATAATTAGGAACGGGATTATCAAAATGGGTCTACAGTGTTAATCACGCTCAGCCATTAATGATGAGATATCAAAGCATGATGGGAAAAAACATTTGAACATAATGCAAGAACTGTAAGTATGACACACGTTCCAGTCAGCCTACGGGGTCTAGGCATGATCGTAAAGTAGTAGAATTTGTTCTCCCTGTAACATGTAGCATCTTGAACAGAGCAGGTGACGTGACACCGTTGACCAGACACTCCTTTGTTGTCTGAGAGTGAATAGTGTAAGTCACACACAGCTGTCTAGTCCTAAGCACTGGCCAGAAAGGGCATTTGAGGAATTAACACACGCCTTCATTAGTCAATGTAACAACAGGGCTGCAGCAGTCATTTGCATTCATTTATTTTAGAGCCATCAGCAAAGTCCATTTCATTAGCTGTTCACATTGTCGTCTGTTGTCAAGACTAGAGACGGATCATGTGTTATAGTTAACGCGGATATTCCTACGGTACCGTTTCCCCACGCGTGTCATCGCAACCGCTCCCCCCCCCAGACGAAATCACATTTTCTCTGATTAGTTTTATTTTAAAACGTTAAACAAAGAACCGTGCTCTTTTCTCGTGATAGGCGGCTCTGAGTCCATTTTTTCTCCTCCCCTGGTAGGGGCTATTTTTGGATGACATCATCGCTTTTGCTCTTTGTGCCATTCCGATGCATATTCATAAAGCAGCACATTAATGGAAAAGAGGTCTGAAGAACTGTACTCGACTGTACCTTAAAAGCACTTTTAGAAAGCAAAACGAGGTCTTTGAGAAACGCTACAAATCCCCAGATACGGTCTTAGGACGTTACAGGCACAACCCATTCCAAATCCTACCTTAGATTTGTAAAAACCTTACCTTTTTAAATGTTATCTTTGTCTTATGTGATTATTCGATGTCGGTTATCATTGTGGCAGGAGATTAGGTTACTACTGTTTTAACTGAAAAATGTCTATATGGTATTATTTTTCTAGAGCCCTTTTCTGATTAAAACATCATCAAGGCTGTCTGGGATTTTACCTGTAGCTCGCCAAGGCTTTTCTTCCTGCACAACAGTATACTACAGAGAATATTAGCTTGTACGTAATAGAAATTATGATTCCACTTAATTTTTTATTAGCTGTTTTGCCACGTACAGCGCAATAAAGTAACTTAATTTCATTTTATTTCGAAGGCACCGATGTGTTAATGAGGTGTTACAGAATTACAGAGATGCGCTCAGGACTTCACACTACTGTAATTCTGCTGCTCTTATGAAAGATTTATAGGTATTAAACAAATATTTGTTCCAGTGAATTGTGAGAGTTTATTGTTTTTGTTTTTTTGCAGATTTACAGTAGGTTTAATAAATCAGTATATTTTGCTTATTTAGCAAAAAGAAACAAAGCAAAGATGATAGGTGAGGATAAGAGTAGATATTGGTATTGTCTGTCTTCGTTACGCTGATATTTCATCAGGATTAAAGCTGCTTATTACTAATTTATTCAGCGACTTGAACTAGAATACATACTTACATGTTTCCCAAATAAAATTTTGACTTATAAACACTTTGAAATAAATCTAAACCTACAAATGAAGGAACATCAGACTGCAGTTCTGGAAGAATATTTCTGCTAACTAACAAAAAAGCATGTACTTTTTTTCTTTTAGAATTCCCAAGGGATAGTTATAGGAAGCCAGGGAATTCTTTCAAACCTAGGATTTGTAAATCTATGAAATGTTGCAAGGTCTGGAAAATTCTGAGGCTGTTGTGATCTTTGCCATATACTACTAGTTATCATCCAAAACATGATATTGGTGCTTAAAATATCATAATTTTTCATAATATTTAATTTTTCAAAATACTTCTTCGGATCCATGCTTCGTTTTTTTTTTAAATATGCTACACATTTATATTTTTCTCAGATAAAAAGCAACACATTTGCTAAATACAATTTCATGCCCTTTTACAGTATGTAGTGTCTGTAACTTTTTTAATTAAAATCTCTTCATGATCTTAATTGTCACATGAAAGTTGGTCAATTTAGATTTCACATGAAAAGACATAAACCTGAAAAAGTGTATTATTCTCAAATGCTAAATTGTTAAGATATTGCAACATGAATTTGACATTGTTACGGACACTACAGATTTTTTGCCTTTTCAAGCTTTTAACAAAAACACTATTTAAGCAACAATATTTACAGGTCACATGCTTCTGGAAGTTTACCTTAATTGTACTATATAATATATAAGAAATATGAATAATTTGCATTTTGAATTATTATAGCGTGAAGCGAGACATTATAACGCTGAAAAATTTAGAAGTTAGCAACTTAAAATTTTTAGGGAAACAAGATTGGTCACTTCCATGTTGAATAAAGCAGCACCAATACTGTTTTGGCTATACAGTATATTTTAAATTTTCTAAATATTTAGAAGCTGGTAAATGTTTGATTACCCCAAAAGAAACAAATGATTTGAGGTCAGGTGAATTATTTCATTCAAACTGAACATATCTAACGGTTAATAGCAGCAAAGTAAAGTAGAAAAAGTCCGGCGAGGCTGATTACTGATAGTCAGACGTGAACATTTTTCCCCCGGATTGATTTTCCGATACAGCAGTTAGAGAAGCTCTCGCTTTATTGGAGAACCACAGGACTGTTATAAACTGCTCCTATTTATTGTTTTACTATTGACACTAATGTATGATCGTAATAAACTTGAGTGTCCTGGAATTTCATAAGCAGTCATGAAGAAGGAGAGGCAACATCGCAGAGATCGGTTCAGAGTTCAGAGAAATCATCGGCACGGAACGTGAGACGTGCTTAATGTTAATGCGTGACTTTTCAATTTCTCCTCCCTGTGCTAGATTAAATTAGGTAGACATATTCCTGAGGCGAACTAACACGGTGGGGGAGAATGAGAGCGAAGAAATCCAACACCAAGGATAATGTGCATGTCCTGTCGAAATGTATTAGATCACATCATATTAATTGTAGCAAACCATTAATTAAAAGGTAATCGCATGATCACTAAAAAACATTTAGTGATCAGTCAGTGCTTAAACAGTGGTGGACATTTTTTGTCATAATGTGATATTTTGTTTTATTAATAATTAAAAAAAACATAATACATAATGTTATTTATTGAAGGCAACATTTCAGGCCACTGAGTAAATGTAGCCTTTTACATTCATGTGGTTCCGTTAACATTAATGATTTTTTTTTTTTTTTTTTTTTGTGTAGAGGAACAACTGCTGAAACAGCACTCCATCGAAAAATGCATACTTATTTTCCTATCATATCCTTCATGTTGAACCAAGACCTCATCCACATTTACAGATATTTTTAAACAGTGGAGAAAATCCATTTCCACAGTTTTTTCCTCTGGATAGGAAACATGTATGTTTTTGAAAAACACCACAGCATCAGCCTTTGCATGCCCATTGTGGTTTTGCATGTGTTATGCATGTGCTAAGGGGCCAGTTTGCCATGGCTACTGACCAGCTTGTTACTTCATGGTGTGTAGTTTCTTCTATGGTGATATGTTTCAATTTAATTTCACTTTGTTTTGTGATTATACATCATGTACAGTATACGCACCAAAATATCCACTGCACTGACAGTATGAACCGTACACCAAATGTGGATGTTGGATAAAGCTCAAATGCAACAGTTTTTATTTATCTATAAGCTTAAGCAGGAGTTTCACCTCATCATCAGGCCATGAAAAAAAAAATCTACGTTTTAGTATTTGACACCTGACAGTACACGTTCATACATGGTTCTTCTGTACCACAAAATTGTAGTAATAAGCCGTAGTATTACAATTTCTCTTCACTGGAACTAAGAGTCCCAAACACGTTCCAGAATAAACAGTGTCCCTGTGAACAAAGTGAACTCCATGAAGGTATGCAAAGGTTGGTGTGGAAAACTCAAATGTCCTGCACAGAGGCGGCTGCTGGTCCAACATCAATGCCTGATCTCACGAATGTGCTTGTGGTTGAATTAGCAAATCACCACAGCAATGCTTCAAACGTTTCTAGTGGAAAGTCTTCTCAGAAAAAAATGGAGGGTATAGTAACAGAAATGGAGCACCAACTCTGGAATGGGTTATTCAGAAAGAACAAATGGATGTGATCGTCAAGTGTCCACAAAGTTTTGGTCATAGACTGTTTGTGCATGTGGCTTTTTGATTACACGTAAAATTCATGGATATGGTTCATGTATTCCTATAGAGTTCACATGCAACCAATGTCACTAACATCAAGAGCAAGAATGAACCAACATAGATACTTTCCCATTCCTCTCTAACTTAATGTTTGGGCTGAATGTGGATGTGTGTGTCCCTCTGTACATGTCATTAAGAGTGTGTTTGCCCAAGATTTACGATTCTGGTTCACACCAGCAGGTCTAGTAAGCTGGATTATATGTACAGGCCACCCTTGGTGATCTTAGATGATAGGTTGTTTTCTCAGATTGGTCAAGTGATGTGTGTTTAGCTCTGCTGTGGTGTGTCAGTGTGGTCTAAATGGTGTTTGTGCGACTGAGGTTGGAGTGTGTTGCGACCATAGACTTTGTGTGGTCAGGGCACTGGCAGTGTGTTGCAGGCTACTGCTGGTACCCAGGGATCAGTGACTCAAGAAAATCAGGACACTCTAAAATTGTCACTGCTGCATAACCTACATAATGAAAATTCTACAAGCCTCTCTCTCTCTCTCTCTCTCTCTCTTTCGCTCTGCTATGTTAACTACAATAGTGTTTCAAATATAATTTATGCCTCTTAATCTTTTACTGTTTACCACCCTGTTACCTTTGTCACATCAATAATTCATACATAGATTAAAACACATCCACAATGCCTTTCAGCTCGGTATGAAAAAAACATGACCTACAGTAGCAAAGTGTTAGTGCAAATCATTCATTATTGATATAGCAATTCATTGTTCTTGTTCTTGTTTAGCATAGTTTTCCAAGCCTATTTAATTAACGGAAATGACTGAATTCACTAATAAATATCCCGCACTGTGAAGTAACATTTCAGGAATACAGTTTCAGTCTAAGTTACAGTAGCCTTTGAGTTATTTCATTGGGTTTATACGAGTATTTAACACATCATTATGACATTTTTTTTTTAACTCAATCTTATTTTTTGAAAGGAATAAGTGAAGGGAAGCTACCGAATACTACACTGCATTGCGTAAAAGTTTAGCATTTGAGTTGTGTGTCTTAAGCAAATGAAGGGTGTTGGAATGTTTTTGTAGGCTCCTGAGTCGAATCATGAATTTAAATCCCAACACTGATTTGAATAGCCAACCGTGGTCGGGAGTCCAAGAAAGAGGAATCAGCCATGCTCTCCGAATGGGAGCGATTACTTTCTTCCTGTCAGTCAGAGTAATATTAGCCAATTGTGGAAGATGGCAGTTAGCAATTTTCTTCTGAGTGTATGGTAATGTAGCATCTTCACAAAAAAGTATAGTGAAGACAAATGACAAAGATAGTGTTTGTCTCACTTAGGTGAAAAATTGAATTTTCTGATAGGATCAAGGAACACCATTTTCTTTACCATAATACTTAATGCCTCTTATCTCCTGATTCATGCTTCATTTTGTGTAAATATGCATACGCATTTATATTTTTACCAGACAAAAAGAAGCACTAAATACAATTTCATGCCCTTTTACAGTATGTAGTGTCTGAAACTTTTTTTTATTTAAATCTTCCAATGATCTTAATTGTCATTCAAATGAAACTTGACGAATTTAGATTTCATAGTGTATTATTCTAAAATGCAAAAAATTTAAGATATTGCAACATGAATTTGACATTGTAACAAACACTACAGATTTTTTGCCTTTTAAGCCTTTTTTGCCTAAAAACCATTTCATCAAAAACTTTTACAGGTCATGTGCTTCTAAAAGCTTACACCGATTTTAGTATTAATACTCATGAAGACATATGAATAATGTACTGCATATTTTAAATTATTATTGTTTAAAGAGATACAGTATAACACTAAAAATGGCTAAGTTATCAACTTAAAATTTTTAGGGAAGCAAGATTAGTTACTTCCATGTTGTATAAACTTTGGAAGTAGCTTCTTTAGCACACACATTTTCTGGATTAAATGTGTAACATAAAAAACACTAATGCCAAATGCCACAAATGGTCAGCACATTAACATTGATTATCAATTATAGACAACACGGCACACCCCTGAGGTTTTGTGGAGTCATGCCTCGAGGGGCCAGAACTGCCCAGGCAGCACAAGGGGAACCTGCACAATTTTGGGCTGTATGGATACTTGTAGTAGGAGATGGATTTATTGTTATTGTTGATGCATCATGTACATAACCAACCCTAGAACCTGCAAATACAGTAAATTTTAATAAATCGAGGTCATTGGGCACAGCAGAAGAGCTCGAGTGCACCACAAAACTCTGTGCACAAAACTCTTTTTCAGGCCCAACACTGTTTAGACACAACACATAAAAATTTTTTTTTTTTTAAACTTCAGGTATTTACACTCAAAAATTGTTTCAGCATTGTGGAGGTTTGATATTACGTAAAATATTATATCTAATGAATTTAACAAAAACCTACCATTATGGAGTGGAAATAGTTGCTATAAGTTTTTTTTTTCAGTGTAATCTATTTGCTTTAATAAAAAGAAGCCAATTGGAACCGTCAGATCGAGTGCAGGAAAAAGGTTACATGTTGTTTTGTGCCAAGTTCAAGTGAGCTTTGATGCAAATTCATGACCCTAAAAGCAAGACTGTAAACACAGACGTTATCCTTGGCTGGTTCTGCAACAACATGGAAGTGAAAACATACGACAGACAAAAGGAGTAAAAAGAGTATTACCTAAAACTCACAACTAGTTAAAGATTCACTCAGCAAACTGAAAACTGTGTAACGTAGTGTGTACTACTATCTCATTAATAATGCATAAACATTACAGACCAAAACCTAAAACAACTACTGCTTGATAAGTGAGTGTAGCATATTCCTGGTTAAAAATAAAAGCCTGCTTTTTTGGATATATGACTTAGTACTAATCCACAAATTTAAATGTATTATACTGTTACCTTAACAGAGATCATTATACGGTACCATGAAATCATTAGTTGATTGACCCTATAGAAATGATCAGTAAATGAATGAGATGTTAAACATCAAATTGTTCCCTACAGTTTTTACATTACAAAAAAAAAGTAAACAAAAACAACAACTCCAATGCTATTTGTAACAGCTTTTGTTGTACATAAAACGTTTACCATTAAAATATTAATTTTTTATAGCCCTAACTATGACATTGATTCATTATTTAATAGCAGTTACACATCTTCCATGAGGTGGATTAGTGCACATATGTAGGATTTTATGACAAATGATTTATGGTAACAACACTACTTCATGCAAACTTTGTTCCACAGATTTATTATTATTACAGATCCTGTGCGTGTTGCAAAATATCTTCACATATTTTTTTTCCAGTGTAAGGGATTTTCTCATGCAGTGTAGGAAATTCAGTTTATTGGTTAGAAAAGTTAGAAATGCACACAACTGACTCTTTCCATTTAGGATACACAATGCAAAATGTTAACTCTCATTAACCTCAGATGCATGTTTGTGATTTTTTTTGTCTTGATTTTAGGTGTAACGCTATATCTTGTCAGTCAACATATTGCATGTTCACAGCTTCAAATGTTCCAATGGGTCAGATCGGAAAGTATGTGAAGTCTGGTCTGATACCGATCCAGAGTTTTTGGCCGTACTCAGTAGCGGCTTGGAACATCTCAATGGTGTATTTTTCCACATAAAAAAATTATAGCGAGAGAGAGAGAGAAATAGGGTCAGTGTTGGACAGTTGGGCTTATGCCAGTTGTTAAGAAAGTGAGAGAGATGGAGGACCTACAGAGGAATGCTGGAGGGATGAGGGGGAAAAAAGAGGGAGTGAGCGAACTAGAGGGTTGCTATTTAATGTGATAAATGGGTTGTGACAGCGTGTCTCCAAACCCCCTCTGACCAGAGAGCAAGGCACGGAAATAGAAAGCAGCACTGGCTTTAGAAAAATAATAAACGAAACAAAAAAAGAAGAGTGTGGGTGATGCAGATAAAACAGACGATAAGATAGACGGAGTGTCTTTCCAAACCATCGACAGTGACTGAGTTTACTAGCATAACAGATAACAGTAGGGAATCCTCCAAGTGATTTCTCTAAAAGGAAAGGAAGGCAGAAAGAAAGAATCAGGAGTCAGAATGGCACTGAGTCGACAAGAAGGGGGAAAAAATGCAAGGGGGAAAATCTGAGTATTTTTACTACATTCTTGATATGAAGCCAATTAAAGATGCAGAGTATAAAAGAAAGCTCTCATTGTGACTGGATGCATCGTGATCAGCCTGAAGTTTTGTCGGAGTCTCGAATAAGTCCTGAGTTTTGAATATCTCGTTGCTCGTTGTGAAGAGGGAGGAACCATCATGCATATCATGTTCTGTGGTTTAGGAAATGTGTATGGAATGTGGTATCGAGGGACAATTTCTTCAGTCCAGCCCTTCAGTTAACTATGCTGGTCTACATTCACGCTCTCCAAAGCTTTTAGATATGATTCGGTTATGGCGGCTTAGTAATCAGGTTTGTAAATTTAGTCATAGTTGAAGTTACTTCTATGTACCCAAGTTGCATTACAGACTGAGCGCAGGTATGTAAAAGCGTTGCTCTTATCTGTAAGCCAACTTTGAAATGGATGTCTGTTATGCCTTAAAGTAAGAGTTTGTCATTTTTAGCGCCACCTCCTGTCTGCATGGCAAACTGCAGTCGCTGGAAATACATTGTCCAGTTGGATAGTTGAGATTTCTTTTCAACTATCTCGCTTTGTCAAAGTCAATACGTTAGTTTCTTCTTTACGGAAAGGGGGCAGGGCCCGAGCAGCTGGGGGAAACATGTTCGTCTTACATGCTGCACTTGTAAACATCGCAGATCCCACTTCTGAAAGTGGAGCGCTCATGTTAGATCCAAATGCGTCATTCTAGTCAGTTCCGTAATCAGCTACATCCTAAACGTTTGCAGTCTTGCCTGGCATCTGATGCATTCCTTACAGCCCCATACTGCAGTGTAGTTAAACTCGCATTATGTGATACTGATATATCTCACTAAAGCAAGTCTTTTATAAGTCTCAATCGACTGTCTGTGTCTCTTAAAGTTGCATCTAGTGCAGCTTCCTTACATAGCAGAGCACACTGGGTTCTTTAAAGCAGCATTAGTGGTGTTAATATAATAGTGGGTGTTGGACTATAGTGTTTAAATTGGCTATATGTGTGTATGTAGGGAGGGTAGTGAGGGCTTGGACATACAGTATTAGGAACATTTCTTACAAGGAATGTGCTTATAAGGAATACTGCTTTTCCACAAAAATAAATGGTTTAAAAAATACAGCACAAAGAGTCTTAAAAATGAAAAGATGTACATTTGGTTACGAATAGCGTTAGATGTAGGTGTTGCATTGCATTAATACATAACTGCATTAATGTTTATTTGATAAGTGTGATAAGACTTAATAATGATGGAGTATTAACGTATAATTCTGTGTTGCAGTGTGGACGGCCCGGTTCTCTCAGGAGCCAGCAGATCAGGCGGTGGTTCTAGGCCAAAGAGTGGTTATGTCCTGCGTGGTCTTCAATTACTCAGGCATTGTGCAGTGGACCAAGGATGGACTGGCTTTAGGCATTGGAGAAGATCTTCGAGGTTAGTGCATTTCTCTCTCTTGTTCCACTCTTTACATTTTTTTCATTTTTTTATTTTGTTTTTACATTTTAAGAAATGTATCAGTTGATATGGGTTAATACACCACTTAGTCTCAGCATGTTTTTCCTCTCTTTCTCTTTTCTCTCTCTCTTTCTGGTTGTAATGTTGCCTCAGTGCTTTGCATTCTGTGTGCCTCACTTGCAAATTTGCACACACACACACACACACGCATGCACGCACGCATTCTTATCGCACGTGCGGGTAATAACAAAACGCTAACACAATGGACGCAATACACAATTGCAGCGAGGCATAAATACTCAAGAGTACAGTAAATCAGCTAACTCAAGCAGTTTCTGCTGAATTGAGGGGAGTGAATGATGTAATCCACAGCAGTATTTCTGTCATTTCTCTCGCAACAGCCGCTAGAAAATGCCTGTCATAATGCAAGCATATTTTATACCGCCTAAGAAAACAGCTTTTTCTGCCCCCTAGTGGTGGCCAGCAGAATGACATACATGACTGGGTGTGTGCACGTGCAGAGCTTCTAGTTTGAAAATTCAGTACTGATGTCATATCCTAACTGTCATTTAACATATCTATGTTAGAGTATTCAGAGTGTAATGTTTTGCTATGGTATGTTTTCTCGAATGTACTGTATTATAACCATCATATATTTCATCTGAAAAATGTACCTGAATGCAATTTGTCTTAGGGAGAAAAAAAAAAACCCAGCATAATCTGTGTGTGTTTTATGTCTTAGCCTGGCCGAGGTACCGTGTGTTGCGGCTGGTGGATCTGGGGCAGTACAATTTGGAGATCTCATCAGCCGAACTCTCAGATGACTCGCTTTATGAGTGCCAGGCTACAGAGGCTGCCCTGCGCTCCCGCAGAGCCAAACTCAACGTTTTCAGTAAGTGTGTGTGTGTGTGTGTGTGTAGGTAGTGAGAAAGTATGTTGCATTAGGTACATTGCTGAGGAAATATTACACCAGCTTGTTATCTAATAAAATACAGCTACAGAAAAGCAAGACCTTTTGCATTGTTAGTTTTAAAGCTGCTGTTTGTAATTTTTAAAAGACTTTATAGATCTATACTAATCATATTTCTTAAATCTATAAACACAATCAAGAATGTTGTAAAGTTTTATGAGAACTATGTAAGTGATAAATATATGAGGTTTCCATCTTAAATGAAACAAATGCAGAAATCAGTGTTGAGCAGTGTTTCTCCAGTGTAACTTTGACATATGATATTTTGATCATATTAAAGATTAAATAAAAACATGATAGCAGCTATTACGCAATAGCATAGCAGTTAGTTCTTTCCTAAAAAGTTTGATTGGAAAAGATGCATTCCATGAGTGCTGATATGGAGTAAAGCCTTCATAACGGTTCTCATCAAAATTTGCTGATGATCTGAGGCTGGTCACCCAAGGTCACCTTCCAGATCAAACAAGGATAAATTAAACAATAATTTAAACAATGCAGAAAATAAATCCAAACTTGCACCCATACATGTGTCTTGTTACTGTACATACAGTATATACAGTATATAACTATATATATATATATATATATATATATATATATATATATAAGACAGTTTTTTTCATACAGTGGTCAGAACATTGGTCAGAGCTTTTTTAGTAATACAGTATGTTTACATATCATACATTGGAGGACCTGAA
>JAQMYK010000001.1:23329539-23350804 GCA_030014345.1 Clarias buthupogon
GAGGATAGGGTTAGATGGAGGCAGATGATTCGCTGTGGCGACCCCTGAAAGGGAACAGCCGAAAGACAAAGAAGAATGTGAGAAAATACAGTATGTATGAATCAACTCTCCTCTTTACACTTTGCTGTAACCAGACTTGTCAGATCAGCTGTATTAGAAATTTAGACCAATCAAATGTAAGAATTCCCCAGTGCTATGGTATTGACTTACTGTAAGTTTAAACTAAACCGCCACTCCTCACCAAATTTTAAATCCAACCACTTAGTAAAGCAGAGCTATGAATCCAACATGAGTAAATCGCTCTAACATTTTTCCCCCCTTTTTATTAAGTTGGTCCTATCTTGGTGGTAGAGCCGAAGCCAGTGACAGTGGACATGGATTCTGATGTCACGTTGAACTGTAAGTGGGCAGGCAACCCCCCTCTCACCCTCACATGGACAAAGAAGGGGTCTAGCATGGTAAGAAGTCTTAATACCAGACTACTTATTATTGAGATTATTATTATTATTTTTATTTCTACATTTCATCTCTCTTCCTTGCAAAAACTGACATTTTAGTGAGTGAAAATACAAGGGGCATTGGTAACACCCGCCAACGTAATAACAACCCACAAACGTAATAGAAATCCGTAGCTTTTAATGTAATAATCCCACAAGCATAATAAATTTCCCGCAAACTTAATACCAGTTGCTTTTCCATTTGCAGGAATTTGTTATTTGTTCGTGGGAAGGTGCTTTCAAAATTGTAATAACTTCCCATAAATGTAAAATTAGGTTTATGTGAAATTTATTAAGTTTGTGGGATTATTACATTAAAAGCAGCAGCCTTGTATTACATTCGTGGGCAGGTTCTACAGGCGTTCGTGTCAAACCGGGACTTCTGATTGCACAGAACACAGTTATGAGATTAAAACCTACCTTTATTTCTCTATACAATCCCCTGCTACACTAATGCACTTATCTCAGAGTTTAACTAGTGCTTGGATACCATCAAGGTAGAAAGTTTTCTCAGTACACTGGAGCCATAATCAGACTGCCTGCTTCACAGGAACATGTGGAAGTTGCTTGCAGCGAGGTCAGGACTGTATGCCGGAAGTGGCAGTGACTCCCAGAAAAGTTTCTGTAATGTGCTGTAAAGTGGCACTATGTGGTTGTGCATTGTCCTTCAAAAACAGATCAAATCAGGGTGTTTTAATTAAGGGAAAGGGGCATTAAAGGAGTTCTTGTGAGGCTAGCGTTTCAGAAACTTGACGGTCTCCAAGAACTAGTGAAACGCTGAAATACGTGCATTAATGTAGCAGGGGATTATATGGAGAAACAAAGGTAGTTTTTACTAGAACACCCTTTGTATATTGAATATACTCAAAGCTGTATACTATTTAATATTATAAGAGTACAATAAACCACATATAAGATTATTAAACCTATTCCGAGACACTTTATTAATTTTATGCATTGCATTTTGCTTCTTTGTAAAAAATAATTGCTTAAAATGAGCAAAATGATCTGCCACTTTAGAACAAGACTATTTCAAGCTTGAAATTACGAACAAAAAAAGTCTTAAAATATGTTTAATAATATGTCTTATGATAATATTATAATAGAAAAAAACACAGAACAATTGGAGATATTTATACTCGCTAAGATGTCATTTCCTGCAGTGTTATTCCTCTTCCCTTCTGTCTCCCTTCAACATATTCTCTTTGTTGACTCTCGAGAGTGGCTTCATCCATCTGACATGAATTGCGGCCTCCTGGTGTGGTTCAAAAATAAAATGTACACTCTCACTCCCCTGTGCTCTCCATGCCGGTTTGTTTTTTCAGTTACTCACTGAGAAGACTCATGTTATTGAGGTTGTAAAGGTGCCGAGGCATAGTTGCTTTTGCCGTAATGAAATTTATTTGTACAAGATATAACTCTTTCCTCTGTCTCTTTCTAGGTGCTGAGTAACAATAACCAGTTGTATTTGAAGTCAGTGAGCCAGGCTGATGCTGGCCAATATGTGTGTAAGGCCATAGTGCCCAGGATCGGAGTGGGGGAAACGGAGGTCACTCTCACCGTCAATGGTCAGTAACTCAGCTGTAATTAAATAGGAGACTGAAAACCTCTTAGCATGCATAAATAATTTTATAACGGATGTTATAGCTATAAGCCTCATATAAATGTAAAAAAATATTAATATATATAAAATATAATAAAAAGGCAGTATGAAGCTGGTGCTGGTTTGTCGTTAGTCATGATTAGAGATAGTGTTTTGTAATACGCCACACTATGAATGAAGTGATTTTCTGCCAATCTAACAAGTATTCAGATGCTTAAATACAGCAAATGTTCAATTATTGTGTCCAAGAAAGCAAGAAATACGTAAAGCTTTTTTTTTTTTGCAGGTCCCCCCATTATATCCAGTGAGCCAGTCCAGAATGCAGTGAGAGGAGAGAGAGGCGAGGTCAAGTGTTACATCGCCAGCACTCCTGCACCGGACAAGATTGTAAGTGTCTGGATGAATAGCTGTCATTTTTTAGTTACCTGTTGAAGAATGGAGTACTTGTACAGAAGTTGTGCATGCCCTGAAGTTGTGAACTTCCTCTAACCTTCGGATTCTTCAAAATAACCCATTTGAACATTGCTTTTAGCCCTGAGCCGTTTGGTCAGGAGGTTTCAACAGGAAATATCACAGCGTACCACAGACCTTGGCTTAAAATAGTAGAATTACACAAAAAAGCTCTTTCATCACTACTATTATATAACAGTGTATATTTGGAGCTAACATGGCTGGATTTACCAAAGTTCAAAAAGTCCATGTAAGCAACATTAATAATGAGTGAATGTCAGACCAGACGAGCGAACCAAGCTCCGTGTAGTCGACTGAACTTGTAACTCAGCACTATCCATTTAGAGCTCTCTTCTGTCTGAATGACCGTAATGTAAAATGACTGGCAGCCAAAGCTCTAATGCAGCTCCGAAAAGAGATTTATGAAATATGAAACACAGGAGAGGAGCGTTTTCCCCCTCATTTTCTTCTCTGCGTGTACTGCTTGCTTGTGCAGTAAATGGAACCGTATTCGACTTCTGCATTTTTGAAACGTGTTCATGGTTCAGTATAAATAATACAGCACCTTTCAGCAGAGTTTAAAGACGTGTGATGCTTTCTCACCATCTTCAAAGCCCTTTGTTTTAGCACGGAAAAGCCATTTTGGTAACTGATATTCATGTGTGTGAAGGACAGGTGTGTGAATGTGAGAGGCTGTTATCTGGGGTGCAGAAATATTAAGAGCAGAAGCAATGTATTTTTATATAAAGGAAAAAGAACATTTTCTTTAATGTCTCAGATTGCTTTAAATTCAGATTTTCTGCTTCATAGAAAACAAAAATCTGGGTTTATCATAGTTAAATAAATACAGGATTACCCTTACGCAAAGAAAAATTGGCAAAAGTCATATCTGAGGCACATTTAAGAAAATTTGAGAAAACGGCTAAAATCTCATTCAAGTCTCAAAAATGGCTCATTTCAGTATACGTGAGTCGCACACAAGACAAATATAAACTATCTCTGAGATTTAAAGGTAATGAGCCACATTCGAGACACCTTTGAGAAGATGCAAAAAACACCTAAATCTCATTCAAGTCTCAAAGATGGCTCATTTCTGTCTAGGAGAAAAAGAAGAGATTAACATGAGATCTCATCTTGGAGTTTCCTTAATCAGAGCACACTGACAAAGTAAAAGTGTGTATAATCTATAATTCTTAAACATTCTTAAACAAAAGTTTCAATAATGTTTCAATAAAACAATTTTAAGTATAAATATAATAGTTTTTGTCTGCATTGTAATATCTATATCCATACATGGGCCATTCATATGTTGCAATATATTACTAAATATAAGCACTAGTTTCCTATATATGGAAATGTATTATTTAATATATTGCATTATATTTTACAATATTTTGCCTTTTTTTTCTCGTAAGGGTACCCAATGAATCCATCTGTTCTTTGTTTTAATGTCATTCTCAGACCTGCAATGTCAGTATAAATTTAGAATTTTTTTCTATCTCAGCTCACTAACACAGAAAGGACTCTTGAGATGTCGATGTGTCTGAGGTTAAGCGAATGCTTGTTGATCATCGCCCTCCCAAGGGTTTCATTTCTAGAGTATACAAGGCACTATTAAACCTACGCCCTTCATCCTTAACAGGTTTACAGGGCATTGGGGAAAGAGACCTGATGCGTGTATTTTGGGAGACAGATTGGTGTTTAATATGGAAACAGGTGCATTCTAAAAGTATATTAATAAAATTAACTTGACCCCCGTGTGGTTACACAGAACGTACCCAAACAAAATAGATCCGTGTCCTAAACTCCAGTCACAGTATATTAAGCATTTTTGGGAAGCGGTCCGTTCCACTTTGCAAAACAACGTTAATAAAGAATTTGAATTGGATCCTTGTGTATATGTATTGTATGACTATATAATTATAAAAAGTTTTTGACTGTTGACAGAGAATTTTTTATTTTTTATTTTATCATATTTTATTGCTAAGAAATGCACAGTGGTCTAAAACATTGGTTTCTTCCTTTTGAAAAGCTAATATGATCTGAGACATCACTCTGAAAAAAAATGGACCATACAATAGGAGTGTCAGTGGTGAAGATACTGTTTATTGTTTTTATTGCTGTTTTTTTGTTTGTGCTGGTTTTTATATTCTTTTTCATTTCGTACTCATTGCTATTTCTTCCATTTGCTGATTGAAAAAAAAAAAACAAAATCATTGATATTGTTACTCTGTATAGTATTTATACAGTAGTATTGTAGTTTACAGCTTTATTGTTCCTTCCATTTTTTGCATTTTTTCCTAACTCTTGCAAATATTTTCTATGTGGGAGCTGTCAACTCTGATTATATCTGTATGGTCCTTTTATTGAATTTCAAGCACTAATATATAAAAAAGACACTAAATATGGAACTTGTAATAGAATGAGCTTGATCTAATCTAATGTTTGCTTTAAAAAATGCCATCGTCTGCCATGCAGACATTGAAATTCTCCACAGTTACACCTACAGAAAAATTAGACATTGTTGAACAATGTTCATTCTTGAAACATCCTGGATTTCATTTTAAATTATCTGTATGAAGCCTGTAATAAAGTACCTGTATAGTTTTAAGAATTTTTCAAAAATAATAATTATTTAAGACACATGAATATCTAATTATTGATTTGCTTTTGTAATTAGTAAGTAAATAAATAAATGCACTCTGTTGGATTCAGGTGTGGGCGTGGAAGGAGAACGTGTGGGAGAAAGAGAAGGGGACTCTACCAGAACGCTACACGGTGGAGCAGAGTAAGTCCTCTGATGATGGAGCAGTATTGTCTACTCTTACTATCAACAACGTCATCGAGTCTGATTTCCAGTCCACCTACAACTGCACGGCCTGGAATGCATTCGGCCCAGGCACCATGATCATCATTCTGGAAGAAACTGGTGAGTTTACGTGTATATGATGATGATGATGATTTTATCATTTGAATTGGAGAGAGTTCTCATTCTATTTGTGAAGGTCATATATTGTCACTTAATGGACATAAACAGACATATTTAAAGTTACATTTGGGTAATAGGAAAAAATTATTTTAAAGCTTAAGGGGTGGATGATTTCATTTTTTTATAAATCACATTGCGATTACTGTATTTTGACACATAGTGAGATTTAAACTGTGATATGCAACTATTAAATGTACTAGTGTGTATTCCAAAATATTTAACTAAGCTAACAGCAAATAATGGCACATCTCATTAAGAGAATGTTTGTAATTATTTATTTATCACCTCAAAAGAAAAAAAGAAAAAGTAACAAATTAATTATGGACAAATTCTACATAAATTCCTGTATGTTGCCTGTGATAAATTGCAGCCGTTTGCAATTAAATATTCCAATTCAAAATCAAATTCACAATACACAGTACGATATGCAGTGAAATGCTTATACGACCGCCCTTGACCTTAAAAATAAAAAGATTATCAATAAGAAATAAATTATGGAAAAAAATCTAGAAATCTAGCTGAACAAAATATACAATTTTTAACTAAAATGTAGCTGTACAAATATAGAAAATATAGAAAACTTTAGTTGTAGAAATTGAAATACTGTAGAATTTAAATAGAATATTTGCACGTGTCCATAATGTGATTTTAATTTTCATGCGATTACTTAAATAACAGTTTATCAACTGCTCCACTGCTTTAATATCTTCTCTAAGAAACCTGAACCAGTTCCACACTGCAGAGGACGCGTAAACTTTATTTTTCTGCTCTGAGACATTTTTTTCCACACATGGTTAAATTTTCTTTCACCTTCTATGGAGATAAGATGTATATGTCGCCACCTAGTGGAGAACAATATAAATGTATGAAATTCACAATTACCTTTGTTGCTGACTTAAGGTAAGTATCAGTATAATATTTTTATCATGTCCAGCATTTGGCACACACCCTTATCCAGAGCAGTTTATATTGTTATCTCATTATACATCTAAGCAGTTGAGGGCCTTGCTCAGGGGCACAATAGTGGCAAGTTGGTGGTGGTATAGTTTGAACCTGGGACCTTTTGATCAGTAGTCCAATACCTTGACCACTGAGCTACCCCTATGCATTTTTGCTAACATTTTTAATCAATGCTGATTAACAATATTAAAAATTATGGTTGGTTTTCGTGATTATTGTTCTTGTTATATTGTCATATGTCTACTATAATATAATATTTTTTTCATGCTTAGACAGTATGTTTTAATATTAAGACAGCTGAGCTCCTGGTTATGTGCAGAAGTTTAACCTGGACCTCTCATTTCTCTCACACAGAAATTGTCCCGGTCGGTATCATTGCAGGCAGTACTGTAGGCTGCTCCATTCTGCTAGTGCTCTGTGTCCTGGCATTAGCTCTGTTCCTGTATCGTCAGCGGAAAGGAAGTAAGAAAACACTGTATATCTGTATATATTTTTACAGGCTTAATAAATGTATTTTTCACTGCACCAGTGGTTAAATAGTGTGTATTAATACAGGCATATCACAATGCAGATGTGATATCACAAATGTGATGATTTTCAGTAGAGCTGTCTAAGAAATGTATCAAACGGTTTATTTGTATTGTTCCCAGGTCGCCGCGGGGTCACACTCGGTAAGCCAGACATCAAGGTGGAGACAATAAATAAAGAAACCCACAGTCTAGAGGAGGACTCAGCCAGCGTCTCCACAGCAAGCCGCATGGTCAAGGCTATGTACTCAGTAAGTCGATATTTTCCGATATGCAAGACAGTTTAAAATATCTGAATAGTATAGAGTATTTTGAGTATTATGTAAAAGCAGGCATGAAAGCGGTATACCTAACACGGCCATCTCGGGAGGGTCGTAAGTGCACACAGGTTGTGTGAGTGTTTTGCTCATAGCATGGTTTGTGCATTACATCATTACATCATACTGTAGCACGCACTGTGGAATAGCTGCATCTCTAAAAGCTATTAAACAGACAGTCTATTTTATGAGGTGTAATTTCGTGAAAACATATCAAGGTTATCTGTCTCACTGCTAACACAAATGTGTACACCATTAAGCACTGAGAAATGTAGATAAACATTGCTCCATGTCAGTACAGACGGCGCTGTATCTCCAGCCATATATCACGGAATCCAAGCAGCAAATGGGGTCATATTTCGGTTTCATCAAAACTATAATTATAACCGCATATAATAAAAAAACAAATCAGAACCGCCCACTTGTCTATATGAAAAACCGACCTTTTGTGGCGGTAGTATTCTTTGAGTGAAGTAAAGAAACTATCCCTGAACATAAATCTCAGAGGCAATCCAAGTGCCCCATCGTATATTCATCAAGGTATCTGCATGTGCCTCGGCGCTGCACTGACACGACATTCCGACAGGCCGGGGATATTACAGCCTGCATAAATGTGACGTTTAACCTTGTATCAAAGATACGAATTTGCAAACTTTGTGGTTGTTGTATAACTTTCTGCCAGAACTATTCTGTATTAATATGAGCTGTGTTCTTGTGTATCACCTTAAACTCCATACTCTCTCTAAAAAAAAGTCTTACTCCCTGTATTTCTACTAAAGTTCCACACTGATGATAAACTGAATTTAATCCTCTTTTTTTTCTCAACCTCCCTCTCTTCCTTTTTTATCTACATCCAACCCCCCCCCCCCCGTTGCGTTGCTTTTGACCCCCTCTTGGTTGGTTTGTCGATTATTGTTTAGTTCTTGCCCTCTGTGACCCTTTCTCCCTCCTCTCAGCCTTTTAAAGATGACATTGATATCAAACCGGATCTGCGCAGTGACACCCTGGATACGCGCCAGGACTATGAGATCAAGGTAAATCAGAGGGTCTTCATACACGCGCACGCTGTTTGACAACCAGGACACCATATGTACTGTACATGAGCATTGTTCTGTACGTGCAGAACATGTTCATCAGTCAGATCAGTAATGTTGTGTGGGTGGAAAATGGTGCAGAAAGTGATTGATAAACATCTTCTCAACAATCTTACTCAACAAGTAATAACTTTTATTTTCCCTTATTGATGTTTTGTTGTTGATAATTTTACAAGTAAAATATTTAGTTCTTTCTTTCTAAGTAGAAACCATGGGGATGCAAACTTTTGCACTTCACCCACGTTATAGCTCTGTACACTCCTTTTTCTTCCTCTTGACAGGACCCGACAAACGGCTATTACAACGTGCGCGCCTCCACCCACGACGAGGGCCGCCCCGCCTCCCGCTCCATGCACTACTCAGACTATCGGACCTCTACAACACCAGGCAGCGCTACAACTGTCAGTGGCAGCTCAGGCACCGGAGCTACAGCAGGTCCCGGGACACCGAGCAGCCTGGCTCCTGGCTCACGAGCCGGCTGCTACGACCCTCGACCTCCTTCCAGACTCAGCTACGCCCAATTCAACACCTTCAGCAGACCCAGTCAGTCTCAGCAGCCTCCGCCCAGCTCCGGGCCTCAGACGGGTGACTTTCCAGCTGAATGCAGCCTCCTAGACACGACACCACAGTTACCGTATGAGAACTACAGCTACCCGTCGCACTACCCAACGTATCGCCTAGGCTTCGCCCCTCCCAGCCTCGCTCCGTTAGAAAGCGGCGCGGCGTACGAGATGTACAGCGTGGGGCCGGGCGTAAGCGTCGGAGGCACCGCTGCGACCCCGGAGAGCGGACTCGGGAAGTACGGTAGCTCCACGCGCTTTTCCTACACCTCGCAGCATTCCGACTATTCCCACCGGCACACGCAGAGGATGCAGACACACGTCTGAAGGAGAAGTATGATGCCACGCTGCGCTGCTCTTCCTCACTTCGGCGCACACACTTGACCACATGCACACAGACAAAAACACAGGAGGAAGTAGTAAAGAAAGAGAGAATGAGTGGTAGGAATGAGATGAGAAAGCGCAGGAGAGAGAGAGATAGAGAGCGTGGGAGGGAGTTTAAGTGGTGAGGGAATTCTCTTTTCAGCTTTTTCTGCTTGTTTCCTCAGCTCAAGGAGCTCTTAGCGAAAGTCACAATCAAGGTGAAAAAGTAGCATTTAAGATCTTCTAATTTAAGAGTCGGCATGACAACAGACACGTCTGGAGAAGTGACGGATGCTGCTATGTTCGTCTGTGATGAAACTACACGCGGTAGTGGTCATGGAAGACCTTTTGTATGAATTCTTGTTAATGGCTTCTTTAACTCGTCTCCACACCTTTACAAGGCAAATCTAAGAAAGCAATATAACACAGATCACATGTTCAGTAGACTTGCAGTGGCACGGTGATGATTCCTAAAGAGTCTTATAGACTTGTATTAATTCATCATCTCCAGCCACCAGCAAAGCACCAAACAAAGCACAACACTATACAATCATGTTTCCATGGCTACCAAAGCATTAGGGGTGTAACGATACGACATTATCGTGTGTATCATTCGATACAAAGCTTTAAGCTGTTTGGCATAAAGTAATGCAGAACAAATAATTAAACCGTCTTCTGTTAAAGTAGCTCAAATCAGGACTTTTTCTTAAGCAGGCTGCTTTTTTTATGAACTAATCAGCAGCACTGGCTGGAATACGAACTGGAAAATTCCTACAAAGCTATAAATACATTGGCTTTACATAAGTACATAACTCTGATGGACAGTGACCTAAAGTTCCTGTAGAACCAGACAAGGAATGCACATCTCTCTGTTTTCAGACAGCCTTACACTTCTGATTTGGTAAAGGTTAAAAGAAATTCTAGTAACATTACAGGATCAGGATTACAGGAATCAAAAACACACTCGTGCTTCAGACACTTTAGTGCATGACAGCAGAATTTGGACAATAAAAAAGAAATTTGCACAAGGTCAGAGCTAATATCAAATAAGGCGTTTCATTTCATTACGTTCTAACACACAGCTTTTGTTTAGTCATATATGCTGCTAAGAGTCTGAATGGATGGATCGCGCAAACGGTGTCATTGTTGTTGAATTCGTTGAATTTTTTATTATCGTGCCCAGTGTTTTAATCAGCAGATAAGGGAAAGTTAAGACACTTACCGTTTGAATTCCGTGTATCGTTACACCCCATCCGATTGAGTTATGTGTGATCGACTGATCGAGTGATGAAAGGTCAATACACTTACCTGCTTTACCTGTTCATTAGTATCTAGTCAGTATTCTAGATTGCTGAGCTACCTCATGAAGTGGGCTACACGCCTTATCATTTAGAAGAATTCTAGGAACAAAACCTGTCTCAGTTATTTCTTTCATTACAAAGTCGTAACTCATGCCATTAAATTGAAGCACTTTGGAACATTATTATTATTATTTTATTTTTTTTGGTGGATAAAACAATAGACACATAAGGAAGGAATTGAGACCAGTTCAGGAAGCCATCAGCCAAGGCCAATGACAGCTATTTGTTTTTTCTTTCTTTCTTTCACTCGTTCTCTCTTTCTTTCTTTCTTTTACTTTTCATGATGGGACAAACCATTGGGTTGGTGAAGTAGATAGTAGGATGTGCATGGGGGACAACATAGTAAACCAATGTTTTTTTGTTAGTTTTTTTTTCAAAGTGTTTTTTTTTACATGGTGATTAGTTGATCTTTGGGCACATACAGTATAGCTGCATATATATATATATATATATATATATATATATATATATATATATATACAGTATATGTGTGTCTATATATAAATAAATATATATATATGTATATCTCTGAATTCCCCACTCGTTTCCACGGTGCTTTGTAGTGGGGTAATTGTTTGCACTGCATTCCAGTATTCTAGCATAGATTATTACCCTTATAATCTACCTGTAATCTCTCATTTGCACACTAGGCTAAAGTGTTTCGACTAGTCCCGAAATATACAAAAAATATTTTTATTTTCTCTCTCATATTTCTGTAAAGAATTGTGGACCAAAGGTTCATCGTTTAGAGTGTCAGTCTTTATTTAGGTGATATTCACCTCAACAAACAAGGAAATATGCAGATTTGTTTGCGTTTGTCGTTTCTGGACTTAACAGTAATAAAGGTGATGGGAAAAAAGGGGTGCTTTGAATGGTATGTGACTGCAAAAGATTGAAAGAGTATATATTCTATGCCCCAGCCTTAGGTACACATACTGATCTCGGATCAGGCTGCTATGCTGTCACCTTATTATAAGACCTCTGTAACGAACCAGGTGGAGCTGAACTTGTCAGTTATTGGTTGGATTTCTTGACAGTTTTGGGTTCTCAGGGTCTTTCCCAGAGAGCAGAATGTTTCTACATATACAGTACATATATATTGCGATGTGAAGTTTATCAATACCTAATACATTGGGGACTGTTCCAACACATATAATATCACAAAGACACACCTGCTACTTGTGCCAAACACAGACACCTAAGTTGGAGAACAATATTTTTTTTGTTTTTGTTTTAACAATAAATGGAAATGAAACCAGACAGGTTTTGAAGGACGTTAACACCGTGATCATGTCGATGGTGAAGATGAAGACAATCCGTCTCGTTCTCCATCATGGAACAGTGAGGTACTGTCCATAGTCGTCGTCTGGGTTTCACCGCCTTTCAATTAAAGGAGTCTTGTAAATACGTGTCCCATGTGTTACTCCTATTTCAAGTATTATTTTATATCATTCAGTGTGATGCACTCTTTCAATGCAGTATTGTTACATTTCAACGGCGCAAGAGAAAACTTGGCAGAAGGACTAAAGCTTTGGCAATGGATTTTAAAGATTTAACAACCTGTTGTAAAAAATAATAATGATGATAATAATAATGACCTGTATTCTTTAAACCGGGTTGGAGTCGATTATGGTGCCAAAGAGCATTCAGCACAACGAGATGCTCATCATCAACAAGATAGCACCTTTATACCTGCCGGTGCTGCCCGTCAGTATGTCCTTATGGTACATTTGGTTACTTTGAGCAGTTGGCAGCGAACGTGTCCCGGAGGTGTCACCTAACCCACATTCGAAGACATGGCATTCCTCCAACTTCCATCTCAACGGACTGAAGCTCCATGAGGACTAAAAGAGAGAGATATGAAAATGTGTGTTGATTTCAAAAGAAAAAAAAAAAAAAAAGAGTGGCCTTAGGAAAACATGACTTTTATAATCCAACACTTTATATGCCAATTTAAGGCTGGAGGAGAATGATGTGTGTGGGGGTGTGTGTGTGTGTGTATGTATCTCTTTGTGTACAAATATCTTTATGTAATCCTTTACTTCCCTAAAGTTCCTGCTCCGATACTTTTATTCTGCTGGTAGGACTGTATCCTGTATACTTGTGTCTTAGAAAGCAAATGTTGACCTTACTGTACTGTTCTTCATAGTTGAAACATTCTACAGATGTACAACAGAAGTTAATGACTTTTTCCTTTTTTATTTCATTATCTTTTTATCTTTTAAAAATGTTATGTAATTATTTTTTCACAGCATATCAAATAAAAGCACTGTTTTTATAAGAACGGATAACGAGAGTTGTTTTGTATCTATCCATCCTTCCGTACATGGTCTGTACAGCTGTGTAAGTTTACAAGGAGTTTGGGGCTTAGCAAACTAGACAGGAGACAGCCTGGATGGGGTGCCAACTCATTACACTCACTCACCCACCCAGTCATACACTATAGGCAATTTGGAAATGCCAATCAACCTACACTACACAGTCTGCACTGTGGGAGGAAATCAGGAGCACCTGCAGGAAACCCACCAAATATGAGCACGTGTCTCACCAGAAGTAAGATGCAGAGTCCTAAACCTGGAGATGTGCAGTGGCACGGTTTACATTTTGAATTATACTGATTCACAAAATTTATTCATTCCATTTTCTATACCGCTTATCCTGCATAAGGCGGGGCGTGCACACAAAAAACAGGGAACGCTAGTTAAAATAATTTGCATGTTTTCGCACTGTGGGAGATAACCAGAGTATTCAGAGGAAACCCACCATGGACGCAGACCTGAGGCGGGAATTGAAGAATTGAACCCTCCACCCTGGAGGTGCAAGGCGACAGTGTTAACCACTGTGCTGCCAATTTACAAAATATTGTTTGTATTTACAGTGTACTCATTAAGTGCAGAACTTGGCACAGAGCGTTCTTTTTACTCCTGCACACTGGCTTTAAAACAATTATGCATTTAAAATTTGGTTTTAGCATTTGGCTTTTTGTAAAACCTCGAGACTACAGCTCTCTCTGCACATGCGGACCCTCAACACACTTTCACACCCAAATTCAATCATAGCCATAAGCTGCTGTCCCATTGAGGAGGCCATAATGACTAATTAGAAACAATGCCTTATTACTATAGCTGCAGGATGCTGAGCTGAAGAACACTGTAGTCTGAGAGCAGCAAGTAAGCAAAGGATTTATTAAAGAACAAGACTGATTATGGGTTGATGATTACAGCCTTGTGTTTGGCTCATGGCAGGGTTTGGACAGTAATCATATTTCAGTAGGTCTTTAAATAAATTGTGCAAGATCAAAGGGAAATGTAATCAAATTTCATTCTGGTAATTACCTTCCAAAAAAACCTGTCAGGTATTACATTAATTTCTGTTAAAAGTTTGCATTTCAATCTTTAAAATCATTTGCTGAATGTTTTTGTTACTGAAGATATTAGTAGAAAATTAAATAAGAGCGAGAAAATTAATTGGTTCCTTTTCAGTGTGTAACATTACTAACATACCAATACAGTATTGTAGGTTTCGTTGTCTTTCACATGGAAAGTACAGCAAAATGCAGTGTACTGACATGGTTGACTGAAATGGTCGATAATACTTCTGACACATTCAGCATTAAGCCCTTTTATGTTAATTAAATGGCATAATGCCACTGAAGTGAAGTTTTTGTGTTGTGGTTTTTCAGTGTTGCACCGTTATGTAACAATAATCAACCACCTCTTTCTTGTATTTTACGTCATTGTATTTCCAAGTTTGTAATTAAGGACTTTCACGCTGGACCTTCGGGAAATACAAACAGCAACAAGCACAGACATAAAATATTTATTCCATTTAATAGGTTTTTTATACATGAATTTGGATTGAAGTTGTCCTTCACATTATTAGAGTGAATTTGAAAGACAAAATGGATGTACACAATGGATTCTTCAACGGTCCACCTCCCCAAACACAATGTCCTGAGTTCCTATAAGAGAAACGCAAAAAGACTTGGTTCAACTGGTATTCTACAGAATGTGTGTGAATTTTCAAATAGTAATGTCTATAATAGTAATGCCTAAAATATGGGAAAACATGTCTAAACTTTTCAGTAATGCCAACAGAAACTCAGACATTTGGTGTCGACTAAAGTCCTGGTTAGCCCTCAGTCTTTAGAAGAGGGCTAGCAAATTTAACTTGTCATGACTACATGAGCATTTTTGTAAGCCTTTTAAGAGCCATAACTGAAAGCTATTTATTTGCAGCATAGTTATACGTGTTCTATTGACCAACACCAGGTCCTGAAAGAAGAGTAAAGATAAAGAAGCTGGGCTAATAAAACCTACTTAATAGTACTATTAAGTAATAACGTTGAATACTGAGAGCTTCGTCAGCAAGACAATGACCGAAAAATACACGGCCAAAGAAACGAAGCACTTCATCAAGGAAAATAAGTAGAATGTTTTAGACTAGTCACGTCAAATCACTAGATTTTAACCCAAATGTGCATGAATACACCCTTCAAAATGTTCTGATTCCTGTCTCTGAGCTCTTCAAATAGCTGAACCCAAGACTCTACAAGCAGTGTTTTGTTGTTAATATCCATATAAAATCACTTTACCAATGATGGCCACCACATCAGCAAGCATGTGTCCTTTTGACATTTTGTCCAAACCAGCCTGCAGTTTAAAAAGAAAATGTACATTAGAGTAAATCAAATAGACTGCAGATTAAACATGACATGAGGAATACAGTAGCAATATGAAGTAATCTAGAGGAGTGCCATAAAACTAAAGGATCCACACTGTATACTGGGAGAAACCTATATCTTTTATCCTTTATCATTATCACTGTTTTGCAATCTAACAATACACAGGTATGAGTAGCGTTTTTAGTCTTGAATAAGAATTTGTTTACCAAGTGAGCAAAGCCTGGAGCTTTTATTTTTAAGCGATATGGTCTGCTGGAGCCATCAGAGACCAAATACACCCCGAACTCCCCCTGTGAGAAAACAAAACAAGGTTAGTGCTGGACACATTATAAAAATATACATCTTTATACAGACAGAACCTTCTGGAATAGTGGCAAGAAAATTTCCTGATAGGAATCATATGCATTACAAATGTAAGTAAAACCAGATGATCCACCTTTTAGTATTTTACTCAGCAAAAATTTGTTTTAAATGTTTAAATACCGCATTTTTAAAACTAGAATTTTGCACTTCTGCCAGCACATCACTGTGCATTTTATTTTTATTTTTTTTTATTAAGAAAGCATATTACCACACAACTACACGCTGCACAGACACAAGATCATTTCCATTTCTTTGCTACAAAGTTCTTATTTCACCAGCTTCAGTCTCAAACACTGTGCTCATGGGCCATGTGATATCTCTAAACATTTGCTCGCATGCATAATGTACACAATCAATCATGAACGTTGCAATCAGATTAGCTCTCGACATTTTCTGGTAATGTACTCCAATGGGAAAACAAACAGTTGCAATGAGAAAACACTTTCTCAGGGTGTTTTCATAGATATTCAGGCGTTTATTTTGAAGCAGCTGGTCTACAGTTGCCATATACACCAAATGTCCTCTTTGTGTACAAGAAAGTATCAATTTGGCATGACAATGTTTCAAATGCAGTGCTGTGCTAGATTAATCCTAGATTGCTGACCTGAGAGAATAACACCACATTTGTGTGTACATTTGAGAAAATAGGGAGAAGGGGAGGATCCAATGCAGAAGGCTCTTAAAACGGAAAGCGTGTCTTTGCAGTATGACAAAGAAGCACACTTCCACTTCGAGGTAGGGATGGGCAATCTGGCAAAAATACTACTGTACATCTGAATTATTATTATTTTTTCCAGTGCTGGGTCACAACCCAAGATGATGTAATGATTATTTTTCATTTTTCATCAAATCATTAAATAAAAAGAACACCAACTGCAAGGTTGGTGTCTTTCAGTAATGTCTTCAAGATTGACAAATGCAAAAAATAATAATGTTTGACAGGTGAGTTTTTGTGACAATTTAAATATGTGAAAATATTGACTAAATGATTAAGTGTTTTAATAATTTCTCTTTGCATTACATAAAGATACTATTTGCAATTTAGTCACAATGTCAAAAGTTTCAAGCTAACCCTTATTTCTTTATATTAAATAAAATTTAAGGATGCAGATTAAGTTAAAGATATCGAAATATTGTTTTACTTTGAAAGGCTTCAATTTAAACTGGTTGTTTATGCAACAACCACAACAGAAACCTTATTTCCCCTCTCGTCTGTTCCAACCACTCTGCATTCAGAATCAGCAGCATACTAAAATGGTTTTGTCCACTGTATAAGAAGCAGCAGTTTTAAATAACTTATGTTTTTAGGCACACAATGCCTAATGCCCAATTGTTTATCATCATACATCAAACGTCTGAATTATGCTCATGGATTTGCCCTTAAATGCTTTGTGTTTTAAGGGAAAAGAAAATAATAAACATCTTTACACGCGGTAATCCCGTTAGTGCACTAGAACACAAGGCATTTGTATTTCTCATAAAATCTATTATCAATTATTTAGCACTACTTTTTAATATTACTGTAATCTATGAGAACTGGAATAGATTTTCTGTATGCTAAATGCTTTCCACTTTTACAGTATTTCGAACTCTCTTCATAAGCAGCTTTTTATTCGTTCCATCAATGCTGCTACAGTAATACTAAACGCTTTCAAATGGTTCTAGCTAAAGAACTGTATTTCTGTACATGAACTCACCTTTGGTGCTTCAACGGCTGTGTAGGTAGCTCCTGGTGGGACCTGGTAGCCCTCTGTGTACAGCTTGAAATGATGGATGAGGGATTCCATAGATGTCTACAAAGAAAAATACCGTAACATGTTAAAAGCATGTATTTAGTGCAACCACTGCTACAGCACATATGCATACTGTAGCGATGGGACGTTTGGATCATTTTAGTGACTCGGTTCTTTAAATCTCGTTCATCAACAAATCTTTTTTTTTTTTTAGTTCATTTTGTTCTTTTGATCAGAAATTTAAATGTTACATTTTCAATAAACAGACCCCCAACACGTCTACATACACAAATCTTGGCTAATGAAAGTATTACAATACAGCTCAGGACATAGAGTATTATGATAAACAATATGAGAAGTTCGGCTCGCATATCTCCTGGTCCGAATCGTTGGTTATTTTACGCTATTAGTGGATGCAGTGCCGGTTCCAAGCCCGGATAAACGGGAGGGTTGAGAGTCACATGACAAAACAACGAACGATTCGGACAAGACGTCACATGGGAAGAACTACTTATTAGAACTTGCTTAAGGTAGCTACTTATTTTTGTTTTCTGTTCATAACCTACGGAGGTTTTGCGATGCTTTGCTCATGTGCGCCCAGTAGAAAACGAACAAATCACTCCGAGACTACTTATTCTTTTGAGTCACGTTAAAGACTTGTTCAAAAAGAACGAATCGTTCATGAACGACCCATCACTAGCTCGCTACCTACAAAAACACAGAAATGAGACAATTCATTGTCAAAACAGCCCAAGTCAATTAAATTACCTATTTAAGCTATAACCAAAGCTCGACTTAACTATTCACGTAAAAGCACTGAACGTCATCTATTCTGAATAATTAAATCTAGTTTCTACAGTTATACAAGAAAACCTTTTAAGAGATCATGGTCTGTAGCTGACTATTGAAAAGGTTCAATTGCACCGTCTAACAATATTAACCCCAGCGATGAACATTATATTTTGTTCTATATTATCGTAAGCACTTAAATCATTTTCACCCTCTTAAATGTCTCACTGCAGGAATTTATTTCAGAGACGTATAATTTAAAGTATATAGGTAATCTAATGCGATGGCAGAATTGCTCTTATGTTTTTTTTTTCTTTTGCAACACCCAACACAATTTTCCCTTGCCTGAAATTAGATGCATGTGTCTCACATTACTCTTATTTTATACGAACGTTATATCATACGAATCTATTACACACATTCTCACAGCATACCTTCATCTCCGATCTCTTTGGTGGTGCGACTTTAGCATCATCCACCTTGATCTCTCCTTCCGGCATCTTGTTGAGAGACTGAAGCATGATCCTTAAAGACTGCCTCATCTCCTCCACTCGGCAAAGATACCTGTATGAAAAACAAACATCATCTTGTTAATTATATGCGACAAATGTATACAATTGCATTACTAAATTGCTCTGAATGTAAGCGGGGGGGACCAGGGGAAACCCACTAAGCACAAGGAGAACACACAAACTCCACATGAACAGACCAGAGGTGTTCTAATCTAAACCACCAAATCTGAAGGTGCAAGGTGATGGTGCTATCCACCACAAAGCCACTTTCAAAATGCACATCCTCCTTTACTTCACGTATAATCACCTAAGTGCTTACCTGTCATAACAGTCGCCGTTACTTCCCACAGGCACGTCAAACTCCACCTCGTCATATTTATCATAGGGCTGAGATTTCCGCAAATCCCACTTAATACCAGACCCCCTCAACATCACCCCACTGGGAGAGAAAGAGGAAGATATGCATGATGCATTATTATGCTGAGAAAAGAAAATACAAATCCTATACACTGTCTGTATTTGGTACCTGAAGCCATAGTTGAGTGCATCTTCTGCTCCAATAACCCCAATATTAACAGTTCTGTTCTTCCAGATGCGGTTGTTGGTCAGCATCTAAAACCATTCATCAATATTAACAGCGCTCTTAACGAAACATATGGTCCACAGTGTTCATGCTAACAAGGCTGTCGACATCTGAAACTTACAAGCCAGAAGCTAAGACCAACATTCTGTCGAGTACATTGTTATTCATACCTCCTCCACCTCATCGATGCGTATTGAGAAGTTCTTACACCACTCGTAAATATCGTCCATGAGGCCCAGTGGCATATCCTACAACATACACAATAACCTGGATTCAGTTCAGCTTTTTAAACGTACTTATACTTTGGTCTCCTGCAGGCGATGGAAAGGGTTTTAAATTCCAGTGTACTGACCTGATGAACTCCTCCAGGCCGGACATAAGCAGCATGCATTCTAGCTCCAGACACTCGCTCATAGAACTCGAACATCTGCAAGAGATGGAAAGACGAAAGAAGAACAGGCAGGAAGTTAGATCTGGTGTCAGATCCAATGATCCAGCTTTTTCTACACATGTCCTTTAAGCCTTAAAGCTAGGCCATCGAGTCATGTTCCCACCATGTCCGCAAAAAACTGGGTGAACGCACTAAGAAGCCGGTAAGGATGTAGTATTGTCTACACTGCCATGGTACAGCCGAAATTTTTTGGACATGTTCAAAAAAAAGCCTGGTGAGAACTTGGTCTAAGCAAGACACAGGATAAATATTAATAAGGACATAGTAACAATGCCCTCATTTAACAACGTAACTAACACCTCTTAGGGACTACGTCCCACAAGCACCATTGAATGGCTTTTTCAATGTGTTGTCATTGGGATGTTACTGCGTTGTTGCTAGGTTTGTGATGGTATGTCAGTCCATGCCATTGTTGTAGAAGACCGCATTAAGTTCATATTATGTTCTTCTGATGCTTAGCACATTTAGCGCACATGCAGCAGGTTATGTTTATGTCACATTCAAAGAATATTAATACCAATCCGCAGGGCAAGCGCATGATAAAAGCCTGTTAAGAGTGTGGTGTGATCTGATCGGACATGATATTAACTTGGTTCAGCCTGATAAGTACAGGATCATGCGCGTGAAAGGAAATTAGTGACAATACGAGAGAAACATTAAGAACCTGACATGGACCTGGCTATAAAGATGAATGTACTTATTTTTAAAATGAAGTGGAAACTTCATGGTCTTCTTCAGACTGTGAGGACAAACCCCTGAAGTGACTTGTAAAACACTGAACTATGCATGACCTAATGAACTGTGATTATACATTTTCTGTTACAAGTATAATTTCGTGGAAATGCGACCTGCAACCCACTCTTACAGGTTCATCACAAGTGTGTCTCTAAGCAAGCCTAATGCCGTATTAAAAAGTAATATATCTACTCAAATATGGTCAGTCATGTGATTTAAGTGGTTCTGCATTACCAAATTGGACACCTTAATTTATACCTCTTAATACTGGATGCTTTGTGGCTTAAGGTCACCACGCTGCGCAATTAAGCAATGAAGACTACATGATCACAAGGACCAGATGCACCCTCTGTTGGTCTACATCCGTGGTTCTCAAAGTGTAGGGCGCGTCCCACTTGTGGGGAATACAGACATGACAGGTGGGGCGCAATGAACGGGAGGAAATTAGTGGAAAATAATAGTAAAGTACCTAATTCCTGCTTTTCTTTATTGACAATGAAGAGCGTACACTCAAAACTAAACAATCACACACAAAGAAATGGTTCATTAATACAAGTAAATTAAAATAACATCAGAGAAAAAGTGGAACCATAGTGCAACAATAACGGCTTAACATCGGCATGTTAATTGCAGAGGAACAATATAAGGAAACTTTCGGTATTAAATATGTAATCATCATTCATTCCAATGTGTA
>JAQMYK010000001.1:23357899-23382588 GCA_030014345.1 Clarias buthupogon
TGTTTTAGACCAATTAGGTGAAATTGAATAATTTCCCACGGCACACCTGACGATCTTTCACGGCACACTAGTGTGCCGCGGAACACTGGTTGAAAAACACTGGTGTAAGTGACAAATAAAATTTCTCTCATCGTCTATACCACTTTATCCTGTGTACAGGGTCACGGGGGGTCCAGAACTTATCCCAGGAGACTTCAGGGTACACACACATACAAACATACATTTACACAATTGTGCGTCAATTTTTGGAACGGCAATTAACATAGTCTGGACTGTGAAATTAAAGTCCAGACGTCAATTGCATTCAGATGGTGTGGCAAGATCTTAGTAAGGGAACATCCCTGACACAAAGAAATGTTGTAATGTTGTAAAGAGCAGTGAGTCAAAATTCTCCAAAATGATCAGAGAGACTGATACAGAAAACATTTACTTCTATGTATTGTTGCTAAAGGTGGGGCTACAGGTCACTAAATTCTAATATATTTAATTATTTCTTTGTTTTCATAAAAGTTGAAAATAGAAATCCACACAATTGTTATCTATGTCCTGATAAATAAAAACATAAAACTGAAAGTGGTTGCACTTTCTTTTTTCCCCATGTCTGTATATTTTAGATCAGCATAAGACTGAGACTCTTCAAGAAATGAGTAAAAGATTTTACTTCCCTCTGATTTTAGCTCTACAAATTAAAATGTGCATTACATATACAGTATCTCTCTCTCTCTCTCTCTTTCGCTCTCTCTCTCTCTCTTTTTCTCTCTCTCTCACTGTCTTCTAATTACCTTGTGTAAAATGAACTGTTAAAATGTAGTACATCTGCTGCTTGGGCTCCATGGAAAGTGATTAAGTCCAGCTCATGGGCTGTGTATTGTCCATCCTGCTCTTAATTCCAATTGATGCACCTACTGTACATGTTTATTGTTTGTTGGGTTACTATCCTTGCTACTGGACATTGCAACGTTCCTTTGATCAATAAAGTATCTACAGTAGGTATAGAAAATAATCACCCCTTTAAAATGATCACATTTTGTTGCTTTTCACAGTGGTTGAAATACAAAAAGATGAATGTCCTTGTATAGTCAGAGCCCATAGTAGAGCCCAGACCAAAAAAAACAAAAAAAACAAAAAAAAAAAACACTTGAATACACTACACAAACAGTCACCATCAATTCCAACTCAACTTGAACAGTTCTGCAAAGAGGAGTACACAAATATTGCCAAGTCTAGATGTGCAAAGCTTAATGTGCCATTAAGAAGGTGATTAGCTTCACCGGATTGAGTTTACAAGTCATTTTTAGGAGGGGGTCCATATCATTGATTCCTTTTTTTAAATTATTTTTTACCATTTTTTTCTGACATGTTGGTGTTATATCTTTTACTTGAATATAAAAGTTACACTGACTAAATACAGCTGCATCAAACAAAAACTGTGTCTTTATTCATTTCAGGCTGCAAAGCAATAAAATATGATTAAAAAATGCACATTTCATTGTTACTGCTAAATACTTGTGGCCCAATTGTAAGCATGTGGTTTAATGTCATTTTTGCAAGAAAAAAAAAATAATAATACAAAACAAACTACATAGCTCCATAGTTTTTGGAATTACTAAATTTATTTTTATGAATTGCACTAGTAAGTACAATTATTTAAAAAAAAAATAGAATATTCAAATAGAGAAATAAAATATTAAATAAGAGAAAAATATACAAAAATAGAAAACTTTTAGCCTAAAAATTTACAATCTGTACAAGGTTGCTATAAAGTAGAATTTAAATAGATGTGTATGAGGTGTTAAGTGTACAAGTTATGCAGGATAAATTACAGCTGAGTGCAATCATTCCTCATTTGTGTGAAAAATGAACAACGTCCAAACACAAGCAGAACAATGTGCAAAGTCCCAAAGTCCGAGCTCATGCACTGTATAAAAGACATGCTGTAAAGGCACCGCCCCTGTTGTGAAACTGAAAACCCATGGCGGTAAAAACCTCACAAATTCACAAAGACATCGAAAAGCTATTTTATAACTTCTAGAACAGACATCAGATGCAGGGTCTTTAGAATAGCTTTATTTAAACAACTCTTGTCCTGAGACTAATTCCCTGCAAAAAAAAAAAAAAAACCTAGTAAACGTGTGTACGTAACTGTGTGGTTGAGCTGCTTTTTACCAGTGTTAAAGGGTTAGACACAAACACACACACACACACACACACACACACACACACACACACACACACACACACACACACACACACACAGAGTATACAAAATATCCAAGGTTACATTAATTTAAACAAGATCCTTATATCTACCTACTGTATGAGACTAGAAGATTTTCTAAACAAAAACAAAATAACATTGAATCATGGTACTGAGTACAGTACAACTTTTGTCATTTAAGAGAAGTGATGGCCTTTAGATTTTTTTTCCACCTTCATCATGGTGTGGGGTTGGCTCAATCTTCGAAACGGACACGCACATACCACAACTTCCCCTCACATGCCTCTCACATTTAGCTCGAGTCAGTTTCCTGAAAGCTAGCTGTCCATCGACACAGCGTACTTCTGTTTCTCTGTAAGGCCTGAGTTTCAGTTATGAAGAAGCCTGGATTCACTCTGATTTGGCTCCTTCCTCTTTCGATGACAATTGGACAAGCTGGTAAGTAATGTAGCTTTAATCGAATGTAACAAATGTAAGATTATATCACATAATTTATACTTTATCTCTTAAGCTGTACAGGATTTGACTATCAGAAGGAAGTGGTCAGTGCTATCTCAAAGCTAAAGGACCGTGACACTGCTACTTCCTTTATATATACTGGATATGCTTTTATATTAATACTGTATATCTTTGTTAATATATATTTATATAAAAAAGGAACAGTCTTACAACCAACCTTGATGAACCCCATCCTTTGCAAAAAAAAGTTTGCAGTATTGACTTTGTTCAGAGTTTGTCACCCTGGACTAAAATATCACTAATCATAAAAAATGACATTTTGTATATATTTTTATAGGAAGAAACATTGAACAGTTCAGTGTTCTGTTATTAAGTACATGTTGGCATGAGGCCAGTGGAAAAAGTTTGATCTCAATCTCAGTCATAGACTTTTACACACCATGAAAAACACCAAACCACACCACTAATTTTATAATATTTAATGCACAACAATCACAACAAGCAGATTATTGTACAGCACATTTCCACTGTTTTAAAACATTAGGATTTAGATGTTTCAGAATGGTGTATACATACAGTGACGTCAATCTGCCAGCTTATTAATCTTACCGAAACACCTTACCAATTCAAATGCCGCATTAATTTAATTAGAATTTTAATACCGTAATGTGTTTAAAAGTGTTATATTACTACCAAGCATGCTCTCTATGAGTTTTTAAGAAATGCTCTTAATTTCTAGTTTATAATTTTTCTTATTCTTCTGGCGGATCATTTTCTTTCTTTTTAGAACTGAATGCTTAAAACTAGAAAAAATATCTGAGGCCAGGTTGCATCCCAGCCAAAGACCAAGACTATTTGAAGCTTAAAATGGGTGACATTATTAATGCATGCAAATAGATTTAGTACTTAATTATTTGATTTACTATAATCTTGTAATCCGTTATATTTTCACTGTCTACGATGTCATTTTCTTGCATTGAGGGATAAGTAGAATGGAATTGGGCTGTTTTTCAATGTAAATAAGCGTAAAAAATATGTATGCACATCTTGTGCTTATTGGGTAAAATTGTTAGTTCTGTGCGATAAGAAGTTGAATATATATATGGATTTATAATATAACACACCAGCTAGAATTGTGTTTTAAATTGTACGATTAGCTGTATACTTTGGTACAGGATTTATCTGAAACTGTAGACATTTTCTTTGTATCCAATTGCCTTGGATACAAAGGTTTGATGTGTTAAGATATTGTTTACAATTTTTTTTTTTTTTATTCATTCTCTACGTATAATTCCATGCCAGAGAAGCTGCAATATTTTAATATTTGGATAGTTATCATGTAGCAGCCTCTTGTATATACTTGTAATTAAAATATCTAGTATGCACAATAGATACAAAAAGTTTCTAAAGTATTCCCAGGCTGTCCATGCATTGTGTGCAAAAAAACAAACAGACAACGCAAACACTGATAATTTCCAATTAAAAAAATAATAGGTCAACGCCTGTTTTTTTAAAGTTTTTAAGTCTTAAAAAAAGCACAAGACAACAAATTATAGTTTACAGTAGGGTAAATAAGCTATGATGCAATGAGGCATGAATTATCTTGCACAGCAGATCACAATAAGTGTTTTTTTTCTTTTTTTTGCCTCTAATACTACAAAGATTCCATTGCATTTTATTTACTGTTAAACAGCACATCACGCATTTTACCTACAGTATTTATAGTGTGTGAAACTAGTAAGTTCCTGTAAAGGCTTTCTCCTTACAGAAATCTTTATCATGTTAAATTACATGACATTTTGACTGGTCATTTTCCTTATAAAACAGAACCTTTTAAAGACTGGTTAGAACTTGTGAATTAATTTTGTATAACGGCTGTGAAAGTAGCATCAGTTGTAATTCAAGTCAAAGGCTCCAATACATTATTGCTTAAAGATGCAAGATTTTATTCACAGGGAACACACAATATAAATAAAATTATTTTATCATTTAAAAAGTTTTTTTTTTTTTTTTTTTTACCACACCCACAATTAAACATAATACAGCATACAATGAGATTTTATTTATTTATTTATTTTAAGCAAATGTCTGATGACATAAAACAGAAATTACATTAAACACATGTACTATATGGACCAATTTTGGTAAGAGAGCTCAGTATTTTTTTCCACCATGGGAATGTGTTCAAAATGAAGGACTTTGTGTGTTTTACTGTGACATATAGTAACATAAGTTTTTTTTTTTGCCGTATTAACTTCAAAATATCGCTAAAAGGAATGCTGCTAAGGCAGTACATTTATTGTTATAACATTAGTGATAATTTTTCACTGACATTCTACAACATTTAACATAACCGTGAAAGGATAAAAAGTATGTTTGGGCTACATCACATTTTCCTATTTACATGATGCTGAGTTTAGTTTCCTGTTGTGTTTTATGCTTACATTTTTAATAAAAAGTACAAAAATTATTAATACAAAGGAAAAAAATTATAAAAACGTTAGTATTTTAAAACTTCTCATTGAGGTTCATGACAAGGAAAATTTTATATTCATTACTAACAACTATTTCTTTATGAAAGCTGCTATGGATTCTGGAAGTCAAGCGTACGTCTGCTATATCTTGGATGCTATTCTGTTTGTCTACGGACTTATCCTGACTGTCCTTTACTGCAGGTTGAAGGTACACATTTCATTCACTTATTTTATATATATATATATTTATTTTATTTTATTTTTTATTACTTTGTGTAATAATTGTTAGTGATTTGTTTTTTAAAATAAATTTTACAGCTTTATTGTAAAAGCACTAAAAAAAAGTTAGTCACTTCCCTTATGTGAATTTGTTGTTTTCACACATGCAGATACTGCAGGAACTTTCAAAAAAACAGGCTGCTGCAAAGGTAACACACATACACATGCTTGTCTAACTTCTTCTTGCGCGGGCCCTTTACTGACATGTCAATAATAAAGCTAATTAATGCCTTACCTACATCAAAAATCAAACTCCGTCCTTGACCTCAATAACAAAACAGGAACCTTGTGGGAACCAGCCTAATGTCCCATGAGGAACATATCTGATATTCCTTCTCCACCAAGATATAGAAACATCCCATACCTAATAAAAAAATATACAATTATTACAACCAACAACACTAATTATACAATGATTACAACAATAATTACATAGGGATATCACAACGTAACATAAGTGACCTGCCTTTCTTTAGTGGAGATGCCACCATGAATGAGCTGCATGACTTATAACTTTAGATCATTAAGAAATTTGGCCTTTAATTGAAATCTAACGCTCACGCAAGTTTTTAAAGGTTTCAATCTGCTATTAAAAAGTTCTGCTTTTAACACTTTCTGAAAGGGAAATGGCCAGTTCTCCTTACAGATGAAGCCACGCCTCTTTTGGGGTACTTTATAGATATAACAACGTGACATCTATAGCGTGCATTAATGCATTACTACACTCAACTTTCTCGATTTTATCAGTATGATGTACCACAGCTAATATTAGCAGCACATATTTAGGCACACTGTGGTTTAAATGAGCTGACGTTGGGTGAGATATCATTCTTTCTAACACTCATCCTGTCCACCCCACTTCCATTTTTCACACTTCTAACTTCCTCTTACACATTTCTATATGTATGTTGCAAGCAATTCTCTACATTCTCAACATCTTGATGAATTTTTTTTTCTTTTCAATCTTGCAGAAAAAAGCATCGGAGGGAGTCTACGAAGTAAGTTTTGCCTCTCATTACGCCCAGGAATGATGATTTACACTTCATAGTTTAGTACTTTCTCTTTCCCAGCATGCCTCAGTGCACCCACAAGGGTCCAGGGCTTGAGAATCAGCTTAGATAAAAAAAAATGTTAACCATGGGTGGGTGAGAGTTGTGAAACTCGTTAACTCGATGCCTTTCTGTAATTCTCGCAGGGACTTTCACATCGTACTCAAGATACCTATGAGTCCATTCAACTGAAGAAGTCATAAGCAGAAGATGGACATGTGAAAGAAAAAATAAATAAATGTAATGCTTTATTTTCCTCTTATTTTTAGCAATATTTTGCTGTCTTTTTCCTGTTGACTGGATGTACAAGCTTTCAAGTGCGATGTCATGCTTAAAACAAATATATCTAATTCTACTAAAAAGCTTAATAATAATTATTTGCAAATCATTTGATGTCTTCATATTTTTTTTAAATGTATTTAAAGCAAAGTAAACATTTTCATGAGAACATGAATGTAAGAAAAGTAGAATCATAGAAAGTAATATTAAAAGTTATTGGGAAATCTGAGAAATTAACGTTTTTGTTCTATGAACAATATGTCTTTTATGCTGATTAACTGTAAATTTATGCACTTAATGTCTCACATCTCTGCGTTGTATTTTTCGTGTATAAGGGCTTTTCAAGAGGTGTGTGCCGACTTTGTATAATTGCAAAATTTATATATTTTTTAAAAAATGGCTACTCTTGCTATGTTTCTCTTCTGCAAAGTTGTCTCACATGTCTCTGGCTGCTATGGCAACAATCATTCCTGCAAACACAGTGTTCAATTAACTTCCTGTTGGGTTAAAGAAACGTGCAATTGCAAATAAACTACAGCAATTGTGATATAAATATATATTCTATAATAATATGAAATGGGTATTGATTGCTGCATAATGAGATCGTTAATGTTAATGCAGTTTTGACATTAAGCACCAGAGAGCAGCGTTTATGCACATTTGTTGCCATTAACCACACGATGCCTTTACGACACCTTTACCTGTTAATCATTATTAATTCAGCTATTGAAACGCTGTGTTTGTTTACCAGGTTTCTAACCCATGCTTACATGTATATGGTTCTCTGTTCTTTTATTATTTTCTTGCCTCATTTATTTCAGTAAAATGTATCTATATGCATTCAGGCTGTTGAGTCTGTTTCTTGTAAGCCATTAACAAATGCATTTATATATTTTATACATATATACATATTAAAGCTTCCTGTTTTACTATTCCCTATCGTGTGAAATAACTGCCTTCCATCAGTTTCAATGTGCATGAGTTTATGAGAAGCTACTATTACATGAGGACAGTTGTAGCTCAATGGCTTTTGATCAGAAGGTTGAATTTAAATTCCAGGTCTGCCAAGCTGCCACTGATATGAGCAAGACCCTTGAGCAAGACTTTTAACCCCATTTAACTTGCTGGGACATGCAAAAATAATTTTCCCTATATATGCGACAACGTTGTTTATTTTTTCTTTTCTCTTACACATTTAGCCATGGAGGATGAATGACAGAAGGAATGTGACAAGTCATGTCACAGAGGCTCAAAATTTACAGCCATCACAGCTTTCATCAGATACAAAATTATGATAGGTCTGCTGTAGTTAGCATTGCTTTAATCTTCATCTCTAATTATGACAAATATTAGGATGCATGTAATAAAACTGTCATAAAATCTTTTATGACCGTTTTATAGTATGCATACTAAACTTTTTACATAAATAAATTTTTTAATAACATAAGTTTTTTTTTTTACATAAGTGTGGCCAGGTTATGACCCATAAAACAGAAAATAAAGTATTCTAACTAAAATAAACGTGGTACAGATTAGGAGGTGACATAGCTAAAGATGTCAGTATAGTATTCCTAATTATTACACTGCTATATAATAGGCATAAAGTGTTCTGATAAATGTTTCTGTATACGGGGACAGATAACTTGTTTTCTAATATTTGCAGATCTTAATTTACAGTAGGTCCTACTTATAGGAAAATTTCTTCTTTAGGAACAGGAAAAATGCAACAAAAAGTGTCTAGTATCGAAATATAAAGCCAAAAATTTAATTGAAAGTAGGAGAAAAACTAAGCCAGCAAAATCAAGGAAAATTGGCTCATCCTATTGTTGTTAGGGCAAGGAATCCAAAACTGCAACCAGTCCACATGAATGCCTCATTTAGAAATTTTACTCCAACAACAATAGTGCACCTGTCCTAAACTAACACATATTAATCTAACACACTTGCTTCTCTTCTCATTAATACTGATTTAAAAAATTTTTTTATTGACATTCAGTGGAAGGTAACTTAAGTACATATTTAACATACGTAAGTAGTTTCATTAGTGAATACTTTCACTCCACTATGTCCTACAACAAATGTTTATACTTTCTACCCCACTACATTTCTGTATGACCTTGCATTACATAACTAGAGTTACATAGTATTTGAAGCCATAATATTGCCTCTTGCTAGCTATTACATATAACTGTATGATTTGCCTTCCCTAATCATGTAGCAGGTGTTTAAAATCAGAAGTGGAGACAGTTGCAAATAGTGAATAAACAGTATTTACTATGGTTTACTATGACTTTCAAGCTACTGATCTAATACAAGCTCAATACTTTTATATTATTTATTTATTACATCATATTTATATTTATTTATAAAGCACATTTAAATGTAGCACACTTGACCAAAGTGCTGCACAACCCTAAATACCTTCATTAAATCAATACATTTTAATTTATTTTCTACAGCCTAGAACAACAACTAATTTGTTTTCAAAACTATGAAATAATACATATGGTAGCAGTCAGCTGTTCTGAAACAGTTCTTGCAACAACAGTATTATCAAGTACGTTTGCAAAATCCATCAAGCACCATGATGAAACTGGCTCTCATGAAGACCATCGCAGGAAAGCAAGACCAAAACTTAGCTATGCTGCAGAGGAGAAATTTGTTTATAGTTACAGCCTCAAAATTAGATTAGAGCCGTTATGGCAGCTTTACAGAGTATAAGTAGCAGACACATCTCAATATCAACTGTTTAAAGAGATTATTGCATATTTTGGATGCCTTCAGCATTGTTTTACAATGTAGAAAGAAATAAAAATCAATCAAGACCATGGAATTAGAGGGTTTGGCTGACAGTGTACTGTAGTAACAGGCTATTAAAACAGACAATGATAAGAAAATAAAATCCAAATAAAACAATAAAAAACAACCCACCATCAGTTTATTAAAAAAAAGCAATAAAACAATAAGGAAATACTCACTCATTAACCATCTATACTGCTTTATCCTGTATTCAGGGTCACGGGGGGCCTGGAGACTTAGGGAACGAGGCAGGATACACCCTGGACAGGGTTCCAATCCATCGCAGGGCAACAATGAGAAAACAAACAAACAAATAAATAAAAAAACAAGGGGACATCTACAGTTACCTAGTCCTCACATTGTATTAATTGCTGAACAAGAGGCATCATTTAAAAATAGGAGGAGTAGTAAATTAGAAGGTAAGTAGTTTTGTATTTTTGGACAAGTGGAAATGTAAAAATGGAGGACTTCTATGTAAACTTTTACACAGTTACAGTATTTGTGTACTTTGCCCACCTCTGCTGACATTTTCGACCTAAATATTATATGATGATTAAAATATTTGTATACCAATGCCCCTTGGTAGGAATAAGAGATTGTGAAAATCTACTTTAGAAAACAAGAGTCCAATCCCAAGACATTACCATTATTATGAAAGCTTTATTCTGAAAAAAAAAATAATTAATTCGGTAATTACCTTGACTTAAGAGAACGCATTGTGGTTTACCATAACAGGCCATAACCTGTTGAAACATACAAATACAGAATACAAATACTACTCTAGTGAGCACAAAGATGCAGATTTTAAATTCAGGCCATAACACTAGGTATCACCCTGATAAGTATGACACTGACTTTGTGGTGAACGCTTGCAGTAGGTCAAACCCAGCGTCTCGAAAATAATACAGTACCTCTCTGTGTGTTAATACTGCGAAACATACTTGTCATTACATGTTCTCATGCCAGTTATTTACACCCATCTAATCCCTGCTTTTTCGGTGATTGTCATTGGATTTACAAGCTGTAGAATGACACAACACAGAACACCAAGACAAATGACTTGCGTAACCACTTCAGTAAATCCCGTCACACTCACCTTATTTAGAGTTTAAAAATTTGGTACAGAGGCGAGTGTTGGTGCTTCCATATTTTGATCCTGTGGCTACTGTATTTCCTGTCTCTGTTTGTGTTTCTGAGATTGTTCTAACCATTGAAAAAAAAAAACAGGTGGACTGGCAACTGTAAATGTATGTACAAATAGGTTTGTGTATTCCTTTTTTTTGCCCCATTTTCCCAGGATAAATTAATGAGTAAAAAACTAAACATGAACATACAGTAGGCTAATAATAGTTTGTGGTTGTTTTGCTAAGTGTATTTTGAAATTTACTGAATCATGAGCTGAACTGTGTTCAGCCCATGATGATGTGTGATAAGGCTGTCGAGTGTTTTCTTATTGTGAATTTATAGTAACAGGCTGTGGTGTAATGGAGATTTAATGGCTGTAACAGACGTCTAGGGTATTAGATGTAATCTTTCATGATGATGTATTCAACCTACCTCTGTAATGGAGGTCAGGACTTGGAAGTACTTTATTTATGCTCTCCATGCATTTAAACTACAAAGTGTGGAAAAATCCATACTTGCTTTTCTTTTTCCTACATGTTTGTCTTTTGTTAGCAATTAGCTAGTCTATTCAAATCTGGACTTTGACTAGACCACTCCAAATCCTTAATTTTGCTAGATCAGTGAGCAGATTGTTCTGCTGCAAGTGCGCTTGAGCAAACATAAAAACGGATGGCTGGACATTCTCCTTCAGGATAGAATTCATGGTTCCATCAATTATGGCTAATCTTCCAGGTCCTGAAGCTACAAAGCAGCTCCAGAACATCACACTACCACCAGTATTTTTGCCTGTTGGCGTGATGTTCTTTTTATGAAATGCTGTGTTAGTTTTATGCCGGCTGTAATGGGAAACACACCATACAAGCATGTCATAAGTGTCAAAGACAATTATGAAATGCTTGTATGGTGTGTGTCCCATTACATCCGGCATAAAACTAACACAGCATTTCATAAAAAGAACAGAGAAGTTGGGAGAAGTTTCTCTCGAGGATGTTTGTCTTTATTCATGGTTTTGTTCTTAGGCAAAATTGTGATCTAATCAACTCTCTTGGCTAAGAAGCAACCCCACACATGAAAGGTCTCAAGATGCTTTATTGTTGGCATGACCATGAATAAAGAACGGTACACAAACATCCTCGAGAGCAACTTCACCCAACCAAGAAGAACAGTTGAGGAACAATGCCTTGTCAAGTCAAGTACGCTTTTATTGTCATTTCAACCATATATGTACAGTTCAGTACACAGTGAAACGAAACACAGTTCCTCCTGAACCAAGGTGCTACATACTGTACATACAACTAACAATATAAATTAACAAAATTAACTAGCTAACTAAGAAACCTAATTAGCTATTAAACTATACAAAAGACAACAAGGTGCACATGCAAATATGTAAACGAGCAACACCACGACAACACCACGACACAATGGAATACTCTGTGGCAATGAATTGAGGTAAGTTCAAGTAAATTGTCTGTGAGATGATAAATGAAAAAAAGTTAACATTTCTTGTTAAAGTAGCAGAAGAGAGCACATTACCATAAGGCAAAAGTGATAAGTAAGTGGATCAAAGTGAAACAAAACTTTGAAATTATGGGTGAATGGCCAGGAAGCTCCCCATATCTTAATCCCACAGAGAACTCGTGGTCTATCCTCAAGAGGCTGGTGGACCTCAAACAAGAACCCTCAAATCCTGACAAACTCCAAGCATTATGTAAGAATAGGCTGCCATCAGACACGTGTCCATGAAGTTGATGGACAGAGGTCTTGAAAAACACTCTTTGCATGAACTTAATCTTTGACACTTGTGAAATGTTTGTAATTCTACTTCATTATACAATAGTAACATCTGACTAAAAGATCTGACAATACTGAAGCAGCAGTCTTTAGGAAAATTAGCTGATTAAAATGAACTGTTTTTAAAATGAACTATTTAGACCTGGGTGTTAGATACTGTTTAAATCAATCTGCTGGTAATAATGATATTTCCATTTATACAACAGTTCCAATTGAGCAATCTGAGATACTGTACATCTTGACTTGGCAATACTTTCTCACTCAAGAATGTTCGAGCTCCGTTCTAGAAACTGCAAGAATGTTCTAGATCCATTCCATTGTGAAAGAATCGCCAAGAGATTCTCTCACATTTAATATGAATGAAAATGAATATTTGAGTCATTCTCAAAAGGTTTTGCTCCAAAATCCCCAGTTTATTTGAATCCAACTGGAGTGATAAAAACACTTGGGATTCACCCGTGGGGGATTTGCGGAGTAGCTGCAGTAGTAGTAGTAGTGGAGAAATAGAGGATATGACACAGAGACGAGTTTAGAGTAATGTGGGTGCGTCTGGATACTGTATATCTCTACAACAAGCCCAATCCGCAAGATGCGAGAACCTCCTCCAGTGTCTGAACCCAAAACTAAGGGAAGCCCACCGCAGGTCCTGCCCTGTCTACGTCACTGAACAAAAGAGGGAAGCCGAGGACGGAAAACACGACGAAAAGCAAGAAGTTCGACATGCAACAACAAAATGAGCGAGAAACAGCGCAGGAAATGAGGTGAGGAAACGACTGCTCTCTCTCTCTGTGTGTGTGTGTGTGTGTGTGTGTGACTGACGCCCATGTTGAGCCCACTGACAGCTGTTATATGAGTTAAGTGTGTGTAAATAACAACTGTATGTTTTGTTCTGATCTCTGCACCGTGATGTGATCTGTTTTAGCCGAGAGTGTAAAAAACACACACACACACACACTCACACTCAGATAGTGATCTAATAGTCGTGTCAGGAAGCGGTGTGGTGTGGAGACACAGTGAACACATGGTCTAAAACAAAGGTGTAGTAAATACAAGCTGTGTGAAATCACGAGTGTCAGATCGATAGAGAGACAAAAACGCTTTCCGTTGCTCCAGTCATTCGCATGTGTTTTACATGTACAGGTGCAGCATTGGCTTCGTCTATCTCTTCTCCTACTATTTACTGCAGTTCTGCGGACACACATGGATCTTTTCCAACATGACCGCCAGATTTCTCTCGTTTGGACTGGGTAAGATGCAGGATTTGAGCTGAATGAATACAAACAAGGAGGAGTTTAGTTTAGTTTTGAGTCTAGTGTAGTAAACTGCAACAGAGAGAAAGCCTGAGTACATTTTCAAACTGAAGTGTTACAGCACTATATAGCAATACGTCCTCAGCAAAAAGTGCCACCATTCAAGGTGGTTGATTCATCATCATGGACTGATGGAAGTCTGGTCCATGGCAAGCCTACTTCGCAACTTACAGTCCTTAAAGATACAGTCCTTAAGATACCACAACACACCTTCAGGAGTCTTGTGGAGTCATGGGGTCAGAGCTGTTTTAGTGGCACAAGGGGAATCCAAAACCTAGGTATTTTTAATGTTATGGCTGACGGGTGTTTTAAAAGTGAATAATATTGAATAAAACTGAATCCAAGACAAGGTTTTGAACCAACAAATTGTTATATTTACATTTAGGCATTTGGCCGACGCCCTTATCCAGAGCGACTTACATTTTTATCTCATTATACATCTGAGCAGTTTAGGGTTAAGGGCCTTGCTCAAGGGCCCAACAGGGACAACTTGGTGGTCGTGGGATTTGGACCTGGGACCTTCCGAACTGTAGTCCAATGTCTTAACCACTGAGCTACCCCTGACCAAATAGTTGGTTGACAATAGTTGCGTTTTGCTGCTAAATAAGTAAAACTTGTATTTTTTTGCATAGAATTCACAAATACTGTACAAAATATATGGTTTTACCAGCTGCCATGCTAATGCTGTGTGGACCTTAAGGTAATGATTTACTTAAATGTATTTTATTTTAAGTTCAAAATTAATTTCCCATATATACTCTGTCTAACAGGGTTGTACTTTTAAACTGACCCAACAGTCAACATCACAACATCATTAAAAAAATAAAGAAACAAGCCGACAGCTATGGTGTTAACAGGGTGTATCCACCACCATCAAGGCTAGTCTTTTTTTGTTACTAATTTGCAAATACCCTTTTAAATATTTCACACATAAACTAAGGTTTTGAAGTAAAGCTGTTTCAGACATTTGACCTTGCTGTGATCTTGATCCTGTTTGGATCTACCTAATGGTAATAATGATAATGTTAATTCAATTTATATAACGGTTTGTTCTGACCGAGCTATCTGATTGGATGTGAGACATTCTAGCAGTGGTAATAATGCACTGTAACATCACCCTGTGTCTCAGGTGTTCCACAATTCCACTAACTTGTGGTTGCAGCAAGGGTGAAAGGTCGGTATGCAATGCAGTACAGGAGCGAGCAGTTACATGCCAAAATGCACATTGAGTCACAACAAGAAAATACATCTGATAACTTTTTTAAAATTTTTGTTTCCATTTGTCTAGTTAATAATTGGTTTTAAGTCATTCCAAATTGCCTGCATGTTGTTTTATTTTTGCCTAAGCCAAGCTAGAAAGCTAACTAGCTTCTATCACAAGGCTGAATTCCAAATCTCTCCATAACCCCTAATCAAGGGCTCTACTTGAAGTGATTTTACATCCTATATAGTGCTGCAGCTTTCCTTTTAACACTATTTGGGATTCAACACAGGACCCTGAAAAGAGAGCTGATATTCTAAAGTGGAATAAGTGGAAATACAAAGAGAAGCCATGTTTTATTTTCCTTAACTTTTGGCTACATAGTATTGGTAAGAATTTAAAACTACTTACAACCTTGTAATTTACAGAATCAGTCAGTCGCTAACTGCCATCTCTACTTAGTTAGTTCCACCAGCTGCGGGAAGGATATGCGTTGGCGAAATAAAAATAACTGGTTAAATAAACTAATCATAATCCCACTCACTCATCGTCTACACCGCTTTATCCTATATTAAGGACAGGGTGCCAATCCATCACAGGGCACACACATACACACACTCATTCACACACTATGGGCAATTTGAGAACACCAATTAGCCTAATCTTCAGGTCCTTGGACTGTGGGAGGTAACCGGAGTACCTGAAGGAAACCAATCAAGCATGGGGAGAACATGCAAACTCCATGCACACAGACACGGAAATCAAACCTGGCCGGGAATCGAACCCAGACCCTGGAGGTGCAAGGCGACAGTGCTAACCACCACACTACCGTGCCAAATCATAATTAATTGATAATAAATGGTGTTTGTACAGTAGAACTGTTGTATAAAAGCAATATCACACGAGAGGGAGTGCTGTTAAATAAATCCCACGAACATTTAAATCACACATTATTGATTAATTATTGACACACAGAACCCGAAAAACATACAGTAAGGCCTCCAGTACTCAGTGGCTAAAGCATAAAAAGAATCTGAGAACTTTTCTTCTTCTTTTATTCTTCAGGAAGTTCAGATGATACAACTCTCTTAAGTCAACACAATTTTTAAACATGCCACCTTAATCATGTAATACAGTGTTTTCAGCAGAGTAGAAGCTGAAATAACAGCAAAGTGGGGACCAACACCACATTATGCTTATGGAATGGGCACATATGGGTGTAATAGTCAGGTGTCCACAAACTTTTGCTCACCCAGTATATATAGGGCAGTATAAAAATATACAGTATAAAAATTCTACACGTCCCTGACAGACAGGAAGGCAGTTTTTTAATGTTTTTTTTTAATCAAACAATATACATTATGTCAACTTATCCACCTTTAATCCCCCCCCCCCTATAATCTGTAAAAAAATAAAAATAAAAATAGCATAAGTAGGAAAAAACCATCAGAAACATTATAGGGGATAAATAAATTACATACAATTGCATACAGTAAGTGTGCACACAGATAGTTTGTAGAAACAAACTTGCTTTTATTACAGCACTCAGGGCTTTGGGTAAGTGTCTGCTTGAAGATTTTCCCACTCTTCCTTGCAAACATATTCTAGATCTGTTAAACTGTGAAAGAATCTCCTGGACACAGCACTCTTCAGGTCATGCCACAGATTTCCAACTGTAATCAGGTCTAAGCTCTGCTTGGGCCATTCCAAAATTGTTGATTATCTTTTAGTGAAGCCATTCTTTTATTGATTTGAACCATGTCTGTATTGTTATTATTCTGAAAGGTGAAGTCATTCTTCATCTTTCTACCAATATTAGGAACAATTCATGATTTCTCCCTCCACTTTGATAAATGCCCCAGGTCTGGCTGAAGAGAAGCGACCACTACCATGCTTTATTGTAGGTACCTGTATGGTGTTCTTTGGATACATAAAACTTACCTTTAGGAATTATAAATAGAAAGTTCAACCATTAGTCTCAGCAGACCATAACACATTTTGCCACATGGTATGAGGTGGGTTGGGAAGGCTTGGAGGCTTTTTCTCCCCCTCTTTTATCCACCCTGCCCTAAAGCCCAGACATGTGAAGAATTCAAGAGATTGTCATCACACTCAGGGAGTGACCAGAACCAGATATTTCTACAGCTCCTTTGCCTTAGGTTTCTAAGCAGCATCCTTGACAATTTTTTTTGATCCTTTAGTAAGTTTTGAAGAGCTGTCCTGCATTTGGTAACGTCATTATGGTGTCATGTTTTCCCCACTTCTTGATGATGGCCTACACTATGATCCACAGTACTTCAGCTGTTTTGGAAAACTATTTTAGACTCCTGAGCTTCTTGACGCCTTGCGACAGTGAGAACTAGTACATGCTCTTTGCAGGTCATGGATTCAGCAGGAAAATCGACAGAAACAGCTGATCTTTATTAGGGGTTATTCAGAATCACTGTATTGACAGGTGAATGAGAAATACTTTTAAACAAAGTTATGTTCTCCATTCTAAAATGGGCGGTCATAAAATTATTATTGGAAAGAAAAAATTTCATGAAAACGAACGTTGGTCGTGAGCTGAGTCCTTCTCTACATATCCTCCAGCTAAGGCAAGATCCTTCTTCAAAAGATGGATGAGTTGGTGGAGACCTTCTTTGAAGAAGCACTCTTTTTGGCTCTTGAGGAAAAGTTCCTCCTTGGAAATCAACTTGTCGAACTCCTGGCTTCTTCAAGTAATGGAAGAGGAAGAATTTTATACCCCAAGACTAAAGTTTTAGTGTTTCAGGAGCGTCATCATGAAGAAGGCGTATTTTCACACAGTACAATAACGAGCTGAATACTTTTTTTCTGTTAGTTTCTGTTTTACGCAAAATATATATAATATATATACATACACACACACACTGTATATATGGCATTTTAACAGGGTTTTGTACACTATTTTATATCCACTTTTTGTTAGAATTTGCACAGACTCAACATAGGCTATACTCAAATGTAAAGAAAACAAGATACTTAAAATGCTGCCTAATGTTGCAGGTACAGATACACATTTAATTAAACAATTATTTTGTTTTTGTATAATATTTTTATAACATACAAGCTATACATTTATAACAATTTTATTCATAAAATATTATATTAGCCCTAATGAACTGTCTAATGTACTAATCTTGCTCTATTCATTCATGTCATTTAGATGCCATAGCTGGCACATTTTATTTTGTGGGGGTGATGATGTGCCTGTGCCAGCTTCTGTCCATCCTGGAACTTTTCCATATCGCAGATGGAATAGAAGAAAGTCAACTCCGACCTCGGCTTGTCCAGGTAACGCTGACTTTAGATATCATATAGATTATAGACAAACCTGTCTCCCAAATAAGGTAGGAACTTTTCTTTGATTTAAAATGAAACACAATGTGTAAAGTGTGGATTTATCTTTGATTTTCTCCTGTTATTCAGGTGGTTGAGAGAAATTTCCTTTTATTCCTAATCATCAGTCAAGAGGAGTTTCAGAGTAAAACAGTAGTGTGTGTGCTGTTTTATCTGTGGAATATTTTACACCTGATAAGGTGTGTACTGTATCTTACACTTATAAATGTGTCCAAGATATGATCATAAATTATACTTCACGTTTTTTTTTTTTTAATCTGACAATTTAGAATGAAGCAAAATGCATGCTAAATTAGCTAGTTATTAACACACTTCATGAAATCAGGAGAAAGGGTTTATGCAAGGCTGTTTTGTCTTACAGGTACCCATATCAACTCATGTGCCTTATTAGCACACCATCATTTAATATGCTGTGGGCACGCTACACCATCGCTATCCCAGTCTACATACTGTCTGTGATAACAGAAGGTATGACTTTAAGAAGGCACAAGAAGCTAAAAATTTCTTGAATCAAAATTGAGGTGCATATAACTAAATTACCAAAGGTTTTGGTCGTTATAAACTTTTCTGATCTGCACACTGATTGTGAAGTTTGTCGGAACACGAAGACAATCCAAGTAATCGCATTCAAACGCCACAACCTTTCGTTCTTTGTAAAATTGCATTCCAAGTTCAGCTGAAACTCGTACCACGCTTCTGCAGTCCCACTGAGCAAAAATTTTATTTTTGATATCTTTTGAAATTAGTTATTTGCTACAAATGTAAACTTTTTTTTTTTTCATGGGACTAGCTGTATGGCCAACCAGAACTACTCATACGGCTATTTTTCAGTTGCATGAAACTGCATTAAAGTCATATGAGTCTTAGCTAAACTTTGAAAGGCATTTTTGCACAACAAGGGTTGTGGAATTTTACACCGATTGCTTTATGTTTATGAACTTGCATTCAGGGTGACAAACTTCACAGACGGTGAAATCCTATTTATAACGACCAAGACCTATGGTAATGCACTTATAAGCACCTCAATTTTGATTTAAAACAGTTTGCATTTTTCCAAGCCTATCATTTTAAGACTATTGTCGGTTTTCTGCCTTCAGTGGAAAAGAGACAAATTTTAATAACTTTTCATCTGTGGAATTTCACATAAGAAAAAGAGCAGGGGGATGACAGGTGTGATCAGGCTGTTCATGCATTAACCATGCGTTAATATGCTTTAGGTTAAATAACTAGACAATAAGCTGGAATTGATCTGTAATACTATATAAGCTCTGTAAAATGAAGCCAAAGCAACAAATTACGATGGGGAAGTTTTGTGGAGTTAAGAATAAACATTTGCAAAGTCTTGATTGGTGGCCATGTAAACACAAGCCCAGGCCATTGTTTAATTAAAGTGAGGCACATAGCGCACATGGTTAGGAAACAGATATTTGAGCAAGCAGGAAATAATGCAGAGCAGGAGCCTGAGTGAGAGTGTTGGCTAAGACAGCAAGTGTGTGCATGTGGGTTTCAGGAAATATGTTGATAACAGAACATTCCAGCTGCACCACAGCCAAATGACTAACATTTATAAAATGTCTAAAGAACAGAAAGACAGAGTGAACAGAGCTAACAGCAAACACATTTTTGTGAACTTGTCAGGAGTTTTGGGTGCCATCTTTAACGACATGAGATTTCTTGATCTTTTTTTTTTGTTTGTTTTTTAGGAATCAGTATTTTAAAGGCCCTGCCATATTATGAGTCACAAGGCACATATTCTGTCCAGCTAGAAACACCTGTCCCTGTCTATGTGCACTTCCCATACCTGCTAATGGCTTACCTCCCTCTGTTGGCAGTAGGTGAGAACCTGAGTGCTATACAATTAACACATTATGAATAAGTTTGCTAATAAAAATGTCGAATACATGCCTTTATTTTGTGTTTTGAAGGTTCTGGCTTAACAGTACAAAACTTACTCAGAGAAAGGAGTCAGTCTCTTGACAGCTGGAATAAGAAGATAAAAATGGGCTAACAGAAACGGAAATTAATGCCACTTCTCCATGTTTACTGCACAAAATAGTATAACCTCTTTCTCAAGCGGGGTGGGGAGAACACTATTCCCAAATATGCATCTACATTTCCTTATATTTGGCATAGCGAGTGTGTAACATACAACGTGGTACGGAAATGTAATGGAATGATGAGAATAAAACATATGCATATTTTCATAGTAACAGTGTAAATTATGTGAGTAATTTGCAGAGCCTTTCAAAAGCATGCAAGTATTTCATAGGATAATACAGTTTCAGATTTTAATCTTGATTATTGCCCTAGCATGTAAACAGTTTTGTTTTTACTTGTAAACAGTTTTTTAATTCAACATTGACAGCCATGTAGACAAGGACATTCTGTATGTACAAGGGGCGTTCACGTCAAACCGGGACTTGTGATAAAATTTCTTATGAATGAAGGCATAAAACTAATTGACATTTACAGAAGACTTCATGCACAGTACAGTGATGAGGCTTTTAGCCACAGTGAAAAATCTTAATGGTGCAAATTTTTTAAAGAAGGCCGTATGCGTCTCTGCTGTCTTTCCCTTGAACATTCGGCAGGAAAAAAGGGCGTTCTGTTTTTTGTTGAACAATGCAGGAACTCAGCTGAGAGTTATTGCCACATCACTCCAAGCCATTCCTGCATGTTTGAGCCATTAAAAGGAGTTTCTCAGAGGCCAGTATTACAGACCTGATCATGGCTTTGGTGTACTTTTTTTTTTTTAAACTTGATGGTGAACAAGCACTAGTGAAATGCTGCAATAAGTGCATTAGTGTAGCAGGAGATTATATAAGGTAGGTTTTACGCTTACAACTGGTTTTGTTATTCTGCATTTAAAAGTCCCTGTTTGACTTGAACGTCCTGGCACACTATACTGTATGTACTGTTATAAAGTACACTGATGGAAGATCACCAGCCATATGCTCTGGTCCACACGGTCTTCTTTTTGAACTCTGGGGTAGACTTCAATGCTAGCAACGCAGCTGAGAAGACAAAATAAAGCTGGTTGAGGATAAGAGATCATTATATTAATGTTCTTTAATAGGTACTAATTGTTTTTTAAACTATTTCAAGACACATGGAATACTATCTGCAAAAAAAAAAGATGCTGCTACCACATCTTCAGCAGTTTCTCACCTCTTGCTATCTGCGCTAAAGATTCCTCAGGGGCTTCTGTCAGGCCGAAGAGCCAGTCAATGACCTGAGAGAAAACCCAGACAAAAAACATTTTTATATTCCAGTGTTATAGAGTCAAACCTTAACAACCATAAAGACACACAAGTACATAAATACATAAGAACCAACCACACTAACCAGAAATCTAGATTGGCTATAAATATTATGAGGTTGAGTCAAAAATTATCTGCACTCCAGTTATATTAAAACGTCTGTTGGCGGCACTCTTATCAGGGCATTCTGTTCAAGGCTACTGTCTCCCCTGTCACTGCATTGCGGGTGTGAACGTGTTACATCAGTTTATTTGTAAATGTGGTGCGAGCAAAAATGAATGCCCCACTTGTGATTTGCATGAAAGCAGAGCGGGGTGTCTGGATATCTGCCAATAGAATTTGGACTGACACTCTAAGGAAGGTGAAAGTTTCTTGAAGAGAATCATCACTATGAGCCTGAGAGCAAACAGCAGAGTATAGAGTTGGAACATCCTCAATCGCAGACCAAGTAAATGTTCAAAAGGCAGCCACCAGCTGGGAAACTGATGCTTACAGTTTGATGGGATTCTCAAGGATAATGGAAGATTATCAGGAAAAAGGTTCAACATTCAACAGTGCAATAGCAGACGACAGCTATCCAAGGGGGTTGCGATCTTCCCACAACGATGCACATCTACACACTTCTGCCCACACTGTCAACACTCTGCAAAAACTTAAATTTGAGATGTTAAAACATCCTCCCTATAATCCTGATTTTGCGCCTTCTGACTTTCACCTGTTTGGTCTCATGAAAGCAGGTCTACGAGGACGAAGATTGACTTCTGATTAAGAAAAAAAAATTTCAGTGAGGGAATACGAAAGCTTGTTGACAGATGGAAAAGTGTATTGAAAAGCAAAGGAGATTATGTCGAAACATTATATATTTGTCTTTTCTAAAAGTTAATTAAAGTAAATTCTATCGCCAGAATGCAGTGACTCACCCTCGTTCATTACATTATACAGTACAGTATATTTTATTATATACCATTATTATTATTTTATCTTTTAGAAGGTGTTAATTTTCTACAACAGTATACTATCTCTGATAGTAGTTCTGGATACATCACAGGTATTTGTATATTGATGCATTTTTTTTCTTTTTTTATAACATTACTAGAGTAATAGCTAATTTAAATGGTCTTGAATTACAAGATATTCTAATCTACTAAAATATAGTCAATTAATAAAGCTCTTATTTTAAAAAGCAAAAAAAATTAACATGTTTTAATTGTGAAGATTTGTAAGGAGACATTTATTAGACATTAGCGTAAGTACTGTACCTGTCGTTGACAGAAAAAGAGCTTTTAGAAATAGTTGAAAGATTAAAGCTAAAAATAAGCTAATCAGCTTCAATATAATCAGTGATATTATTATTTCAGTTTGAAGCTGAAAAAGTATATCGTATAAAGATGTAAAACAAGTCTTAAAACAACTCCAGCACGTTAAAATTCACTTATACCACTTCAAAACTTTTGTTTTGTAATCTGAACCTTCAGTTCTACTAAACATTTTGCTTTCGTTTGTGCCTCAGGTCTAACTTCAGTCTACAACAAAAGTACTGCCAAAGTTTCATTAAATTCTGTCCAGCCAGTTTAGTGTGATGCTGTGACAAAAACTGTCTGGATAGACCGCTAGACAGACAGAAGATTTTCTAAAACTGGTTTCTGGTTCCCCAATGTATGAAACCTGAAGATACAGCATCATTGAAAGAGTGAGTTCTGACCAGTGTACAGACTAAACCTCTCTTTTATTAATATTGATTAACAATAATGGAAGTAGTCTCCATGGTTAGCGCACTGCAACAGTCACAACTAACTCTTCTTAGGTGTTATTTCCTTTACAAAGAACGTCTTCTGAACAGATGACGTTGTACTTTCTGGTTCCCCAGTAACTTACTGTAGCAAAGCTCTTTTTTTTGTCCCCTTATGAGAGGAAGGGGGAAAAAAGGAGAGACTAGAGAAAGAACTTAAATGATAGAATTAACTACCTTGTGTTATGGAAGTTCCACAACAATATACAGTATGTAATTATAAACTGTTAAAATAGTTCTTTCTTTAATTAATAAAAATATGTAATCACTGGTGAATTGTAAGGTATAAAAGGAATAAAACACTTAAGCATGTACTGATATATGAAAGCAGACCCCATCTAGTTTTTCTTGAGTCACAAATTCAGTCATCTCTGGTCTTTATTTACGAATATTATTATACTGTCAGTAATCACTATTTCAACAGACTATACCTTCTCAGACTGGGCCTTCCATGGCTCTTTGGTTAAAAGATGCTTCAGGCTGTATGACATCGCCAGCACACAATGTTTAACCGTCTCCTCATTGGATGCGGGGTTCACATAAAGGTCATGTGGCAAATCTAGGTGCTTGGATGACTTTTGCCATGGAAACCACTGGGCTCGGATGCCGATGAGAAGAGGCATGGAGTGATCCGCCCATGACACTACCGCAGCTGCAAAAACATCTAGCAGGAAACTGGAGCCCTGTGCAAAGGGTTGAGAATCTCTTTTATTACTATAATAATCAAACTATGCACATCATGCACTAATATATGCACACATGAACAATTTTAATACTTAATGAATATTTGATATTTGATATTTGTTTAATTGATAAAATGAGTTAAATCCAAAGCTAAAAAGCTTTGGATTTAACTCATTTTATCAATTAAACATCATGATTACATGAACTGTGGCTATTGTCACTGTGGCTATACTGTGTACTGTATATAAACTACATATATATATATATACAGGGCCGTGCAGAGACGTTTAAAGGGGCGGGTGCTCAAAGTTAAAAAAGATAGAACAATATATTTTTTTAAATATATACACATAAAACACAAACATGCACATGCAGTGCTTATTAAATGTTTAATCTGTAGAGATACAATAATTTTACTGCTGTAAAATCAGCATTGTATCTAATTTGAAATATAAACCTAATATCATCTGTTACTTATTATATTTTCTTTAAAAACAGTGTTTTTTTTTTAATCATAAATATAATAATCCATAATTATGTGGATATCCATATTAGATGGTTTTTAGTGAAATAAAAGCCCTCCAGACA
>JAQMYK010000001.1:23382688-23394082 GCA_030014345.1 Clarias buthupogon
ACACACACACACACACACATATATACACACACACACACACACACACACACATATATATACACACACACACACACACACACACACACACACATATATATACACACACACACGTTTACGTGCTGGAATATGCAGACAGACAGAAGATTTTCTAAAACTCCAATGTATGAAACCTGAAGATATCATTGAAAGAGTGAGTTCTGTCTAGTGTACAGACACAACCTCTCTTTTATTTATATTGATTAACAAGACAAATCCATAGATGTTATAACCTGGTCATTCAGTAAATTCAGGTCGTCAACTGACTTAATTTTATTGCCACATATCATTGCTGAGCCTAGACCTGACAAACTGGAGCAACCCGAGTTTATAACACTATCTCCAGAGGCTTGTACGGTGAGCGCTATGCATCGCTTCATGCGCTTCCCTTCTTACCCTGATGCGCCCATCGCTCTGAAATAGGGCTAACCAGACCATATGACCACTTTTCCCATCTTTGTTCAAATTATATAACAAATTGAAGCATTTTCTCTGATTCAGTGGTTTTCTTATGGATGCACAGTTCTGTAGTTCAGTCCCAACCCTGTGAGTTCTTGTTCCACAATGTGTGTGAAAATGCTCTTACTTTTACTATTAAACATAGCAGCGATTTCTGTTGTCAGTATTGTTTTATGATGCAACCCCCCTCCCCCAAGAGTCTTCATTCTTGATTTATTTTGACCAAATTTCCACAAAGTTGACAGTTCAGTTCCAAAGTGTTTTAATAACGTGTTAGAGGAGCCTTAACCCAATTGTATTAAATTAAAATGAAAATCGTTACCTTTTTTTTTTTTGACCGAGGCAAATAATTTGACACATCTGAAACGGCAACTTCTTCTTATTATTATTTTGCCAGGTAGCGTCTAAGCCTTTGGCTAACCTAATCTAATAGCAATCACTTAAAACATAACGTCACAAGCGTTTTCTCTCTGCAACTAACACTTATTCTTATTATGTACCTTTTTGACATCATCACATTGTACAGTGGGTGCTCCATATAGCACTTTCCTGATGTGGCCCATCAACTCCAGAAGCCATTCCATTCTTTTGGCCACACCTAAAGACAAGTGGAATTTTAAACAACATGGATCTGGAACACGGTGCAGAAATCAACTGTTACCTCTGGTTTATTTGTAAGAAAGTGTCATGTAGCTGATTAAATTATTGGAGAATTAATGTTGGGAGTTATATGTACAAGAGGGTCTTCCTTCATGTATAAAGTTTCAAAGACTCCAGAAGCCCTTGAGAAAACTACAACTGAGGAACCATTAAAGAACCATTATTTCTAGGAGTGTTTGCTTATTGTGATCTATCTAATACTGTCCATGGCTTCTCCAATAATTAAGCAGCGATTTCTCCAGTGGATGATGGCTTCTAGTCCAAGCTGTGGGCATTTTTCTAGGTGTTTTCTGCAGGCTACATGTTTACAAAAAGGTACTTCTAGGTTGACATTTGCTAAGTATAATTTATATCATGCTGGGCTTATTGTCAAATTCCTTACTTTCTCTTTACATCATTATGAATGGACACCTTATAAATTCCAGAACACACTACTACTCTATAATTTACTACTGAAACAGCAAACATGATAATGATTTTCTACGTTCTCAACAACAACAAAAAAACTATTTGTAATAATGAATTATCAGAACATATTAACACACTACGGTTAAATATTTGCCTTGCCTGTGTTAGGGTTTGAGGCTAAACGTGACTGGTAGAAGCACTGCATTAACAGCCAACTGATTTGCTCTGGTTTTCCCTTCTGTAATACAGTGCTGATGATATCGTTGAGGCCCAAGAGTGGAATTCTGCCTTTCGAACTTAAGTAAGACAGAATGAAGGTGGTCTTCTCCACATTGGCCTGTAGAGGTCAGCATAGAACAAATAAAGCAGTGTTATTTAACACTTCGTACTACAGCATTAAAACCTTTCATTCAACTTTTCCTTGGTAATAGTGAAATCAAATGGACTAAAGCAGGAAAAATGCAAAATGTACAACAATAAGCCATAACATTATGACCACCCGCCTAATACTGACTAGGCTCCGTTTTTGCCATCATAACAGGAATACACTGTGTGTTCTGACACTTTCCATCACAAAAAACATTAACCATTTCATCGATTTGATCTACACTAGCACTTCTAATGGATCGGACTACTCGGGCCAGCTTTCGCTCCCCATGTGCATCAGTAAGCCTTGGCCACCCATGGCCTTGTCACCACTGGTTTTCCTTCCTTGGATAACTCTTGGTAGGACCTGACCACTTCAGCCCAGGAACATCCCACAAGAGCTGCAGTTTTGGACTTGCTCTGGTCCAGTCCTCTAGTCATCACAATTTGGTCCTTGGCTAGACGACTGGATCAGAGCAACTCCAAAACTGCAGCTATTATGGGATGTTCCCAGGACAAACCAAAAGTGATCCAAAGAAGGAAAACTGGTGAACTGGCAATCATGGCTGGCCAAGGCTCACTAACGCACATGGGGAGTGAAGGCTGGTCCAAGTAGTCCGATCCAATATATAAGCTATTGGAGCTCAAATTGAAGAAAAGGTTAATGCTGGTTCCAGCAGAAAGGTGTCATTACTGTTTTGGTTGCAAAAGAGGGGACTGACTCATTTAATATTAGGCAGGTGGTCATAATGTTATGGCTGATGCATGTATGTACATGAGTGAAATGAATGCATGCTTTCAATCTACATAATATTCAAAATTATATGTTCAAAACATGACAAAACAAAAATGTTTTCATATTCGTGCTTGACTGGAATGTACCTCGGTGACTTTCACAATCCTGTCTATCTCAGTGTCGTTCATTTCTGACAAACATGAACAGATCCCTTCATAGAGCTTCACCTCGTGTGCCTATAGAAAGTCAAACAACAAACTGTCGATCAGAATGACTATTTATATTCTTTACAGCCAAACTAACACTTATACAACACTTGCCTAGCTTTAGTGACTAATTAGTAACCATAAGTGTGCTCATACCTGTATGCGATCAGGTAAAAGGTGAAAAATCTTCTCTGTTGTGGAGCACAGGACAGTCCAGCAGTTCTGTGCAGGGTTGGGCAGGGCCATAGCCTTAGCGAGGCCATGAAGGATGGAGAGGCAAAGAGAGAGCCTCTGAGCTCGGTGGTCTGGATTAAACTGCTGTACGGCCAAGCTTTCCACATATACCTGCAGCTTATCATCCGCGACGTGCTTCATCCAGGAACACAGGCATTCATAGAGGAGAGCTCTGGTGCGTTGCTGAAAACAGAATACAGACGTGTGACTTATTGTGTCCTTTTAAAATGGTCTAACATGGTGTGCATAATCCATTACTGCACGTACATAAGAGTTAAACACACACATTCCTACAGAAGCACTGCTTATATTCTATGGAAATTGATAATGCTCATGAAAGTGTGCACATACAGTAAACATGTCCGTGCAAGTGACCACTCACGCTGAGACTGTGGACCAGAGGAGGTGCGAGCCACACACCCAGGAACAGTGAGGCGCTGGAGGAAGTCTGTGCCTGACTCGCAGCCAGTTCTAAGCAGTGATGCTGCACTTCTTCACCTACAGAGGGCACATGAGAGCAAGCACACGCTCGATCGTCTGATCAATTATGCCTAACTAACATATGGCATTTATTCCAGATATGAAAATGAATTATTAGTAGTAGTAGTAGTCACAGTAAAACATTCAGGGTACACAAACTTACATTCTTAAATGTACATTGATGTTGCCAACTGACTGCCTTTGTTTCCTCAACTTACTATTATTATATCACTATTTATATCCATTGTATTTGCTCCTTATCATTCCACAGCATGGAACAAATAAACAAATAATATGAAACAAATAGCAATCATTTTCACACGCCAAAGGCAAGTGCAAGAAATGATAACGGTTACCAAAATTAAGTCTCATCAGAGGTGAGAGGATGGAGCTCCAGTTAACAGGTGGATATTGGAAGCTAGTGCCCACTGCGGCCAGCGGAGCCAGTACTACTTTAATCAGATCAGGAGTAATGGCCTCAGGTCCTGCAGCCAAAGAAAACAACAGAGAGAAAGAGAGAGAGAGCATGTACAGTTTAGGAAAATCCTCTGTTTATATGTCAAAAAAAATAATAATACCGTCATGTGAATGAAAACCCAAGTTAGATACCTTTTCTTCCAGCTTCAATTATGTAGACCACCAGTGCTCTAAGGATACTCTTTTCAGGGAGGTAGCTAAAATCTTGAGGCACTGAGTGAGACACAGAGCAAAAGAATGACAAAAAGAAATGGTGGCGTGCTTATTTTAGGTAGGACTGGCTGTCCTGTTAGGATACATTTAGTATTTTAATGGATGTATATGATGTATACGATTTTGAAGTATGGCAGGGAATCCCAGAAAAGCTCTGAAAACCCCAGGATTCTGTTTCAGTTGGTCTTTCCCCATTCACCACCAGCGAGTACACTTGGTTAAAAAAATAATAATAATAAAAAAAAATACATGATGCCCATGATTGGGACTAAACCACTGAAGCATGTTAGAAGAAAAAAAAAAAACTTATATTTGCTAGAAAGTATAAAGATTGTATGTGGGAGCAATGGAAAAAAAAGATCATGCGGTCTGATGAGCTCAGACTAGATGGGTGTATCATGCATAGTGCCCACTGTACAAGCCTGTACACTGTAAACAAGTGTTATGATCCAGGGTTGCTTCAGTTGGTCAGCAACGTTATGTTGTAATAAAATAAAGTCAGCTGATGACCTGAATGTACTGAATTATAAATTAATCCCATATATGGAGCTCTTTTTCTCTGTGGAACTGTGGAAGAGTGATTCTGGGAGCCTAATGTCTGAACAGTTGCTTGTAAAACAAATCCAAGCTGTGCTGAACGAGAGCATGGCATTTATTTCACTGTTAAAAGAGTCCCTGACTGTGAAAAGTTTGAGAAACCATGGCAATTTAAGTCACTCTGACCTGCAGTTCTACTGTGACTGCTGGACATGTGAGCCAAATACAGGTGAGCCACCAAACAAGCTCCATTAGACTGCAGACCTATAGTTCCTGAGAATGAGATGATCTGGGCAACAAGGAGAAAAGAGAGAATACCAATCATTTAGTTACCACGTTTTTGTGTATTAGGGATGATAATATATTAAAAGACAGAATGCGAGAACAGCAAAGCATCTTATACCTGTGTAATAGACCTTATGACTTCATTCAGTCGGTTCTGTTGCTGAGGGGACAGCTCTGATTCACTTTTGAGCTGCAAAGTACATGGAATAAATAATAACATGCATTCTTGCGCAACAGCTTCCAAGGTTATATACAGTAGATTACTTCAGAATAATTGATAATTCTCTTTATATAGAGGCCAACACCAAGCAGGCAATTATTTTATTTTGATATATACGAAGCGAAGAGTAATATTGCTAGCGTAAAACTAATTTCAATCTCTCCCAGAAGTGGCCGATGTTCCTCCAGTGTGATTTCTTTTATTATAGTATGCTGTTTTGTGACAGCAGAATATGCTGCTTGGTTTCAGAAAATTTCAGTCTGACAGGCTTACTGCTCATAAAGGCAGGATTTAAAAAGCACAGACCGGCAGCTGAATTCCATTAAGCTGTGCCAAAGCATATACACACATATTGCTCACAAAAAAAACAACAACAAAAAAACATGATTTCACCTAAAAAATTATCAAGCATTTACTGCTTTTACAAATGTCACTTTTACAAATGAGCACTGGCGTAAAACTTTGAATGCACTGAAATGCAGTTTGGAAATGTACAGTATTTCTGAGACATACTCCGGTCTGAAATAATTCAGAGTTTCCTTTAAGTGCATCTTTTCATCATTTGGGAGAGCTGTGTAATCAGAGACATCCACAAGGATTTCTCTCTGCACTGGGAGAAGAAAAATCCTTCCCTCACTCCCGTTGTCAAGTTCTGCTGTTACTATGGAGACACTTCCTGGCTGCCATCCAAGTATGGTGGCATTTGCATTTAAATGGCGAGACAGCTCTGTGTGTGTGTGTGTGTGTGTGTGTGTGTGTGTGTGTGAAGTGGGTGGGCACTGAGGAGTGTAATTTGCCACACAAAGACTAAGCTGGCACAGGTGTGCGTTTTTAAAAAGGGCAGCAGCCGTATGAGACTGGCATTTCAGGCTGAAACCACCTAAGCTGGTGATAATGGATCTGGGGCTGAAAGAGCAAATGAGCAGGTAGTAAAGTGCTGTTTAGAAAGTGCTGCTTGGTGCCACACATTTATAGCCTTGGCTTTAAAAGCCACTCATTTGTAACCAATGCTTTAGGATAATCAATAAAAGGAATCGAACAAAAGCAGAACACTTCAAAGCTACACTGAGGGCTGCTTGAATGGATTTCCTGCTTGTATATACAACACCAAACTGCAACCTGCGGCAGAATCGGGCTTCATTAAACTGTTAACCGTGAGCGCCGGAGGATCCCGAATTATCCGGAGGAGACCTACCTGAAGGAAAGCAGTCTCAGATCCCACCGAAGCGATCACACCGTTCAGAGCTGCGAGTCTCTGCATAGTCGGACAGCCCTGATTGCGGGAAATAAGAAGCGAAGCACAAACACATGATCTAAGACAGTGTAACGAAAAAAGTTATGAGCCAATCTTCATTCCTTCATATTAAATTAAATTATGAAGATTAAATAACAAAGGTTTTACGCTTACAGGTTAAAAATGTTTAAAGAATATATTATACAAATTGGTTGATTAAGTAACATCAGCAGCAGCAACCTCATTTCCCTTCTCGTCTGTTCCAACCACTCAGCATTCAGCATCAGCAGTATACTAATCAAAGGCCTGATCATTCTATCTATGTTTCTGTTTCTCACTGGCTCATCATGCCTTAAATGATATTATTTCATGCTTAAAGGATTCATAGGTTACTGTGTGGCTGATCCAACAAAAAACATTCCTCTGAACCTGGTCAAATACTGCAACTGGACTGGAAATGAGAGACAAATTCTTGCCCCCCCAAAAAAAGACAGCCTTCAGGAAGCCTGGAGAACAATCCCTCAAGACTACATTAAAAATACAAGAAAGTCTGGCTCTTTGGAAGCAAAATATGAAGAAAAATGGGGCGTCTAGAGACTTTTGCACTGTACTGTAGGTATCTGGACACACACACATAAAAGTGTACTTTGTGCCATGGTTCTATATCTCACTCCGAATTGTGAATTCAGGACTGTCTCCTCAATCCTGAGTTCAGCCACTTAAATGAAATCGACATGGCTGCTCAAATCATCAACAATAAACAACAAACAAAGTATATTAACTTTACCTCGGTCCTCACAATTACCTGGCGAGCTTGTTACCGAAAGAACGCGCATGAAGGCGTCCTCATATTAAACACAATTACATCCCAACAGTTGTGAGATCATGCAACTCGGTAGTGATGTTCTAATTATAATTTTTTTTTTATGTGTAGTCATAAATTACAATCATAAATTATTTAATTATTTGTGGTTTCCTGAACAGTACAGTACCTCTGCCAGGAGGATCTTGGTGTACGCAGCCAGCAGGCGCGGGTGAAGGTCCTCTGCTTTACCATGGCCGCAAGACGAGAGACCATGAAGAACAAGGCCCAGAGCCAGGGCCAAGCCTGGAGTCTGCACACAACAAACATTTTCATGGACGTCATAAACACAACCCTTAGCAAATACACAAAGCAAATGAGCATTTGTTAAGAAACGTCAATACTGGCGTATTAAGACCGGCCTTGACCGTCCTCACCTGCTGGCTCTCCTCAGTCATGGATCGCAGAGTGTTCATCACCTCTTCAGCCTTACTGGCATCAATAATACCGCAACTAAACGCTGACGCTCCAGCACATGCCACTGAGTATGCCAACACCTACGGGTAGATTTGAGCAAAGAAGAAGAAGAAAAAAAAAAACACTTTAATTTCTCACTCGACCAGCAGGTAGCAGTGTCCTGCATTAGAATGTATAGAATGTAGTGTCAGGGTGGTGAATAAGACCTCCTGCTGCATGCGTCCCATACTCCCGCTGTCCTGCAAGCTCTGAAGAAGTCTGTCCAGAGAGACAGACACACACATTCGCTGCTCAGCATCACTACTGCTACAGAGAGAGCTGAGTAGCAGCCCAACACCAAGAACACAGCCAGAACTGAAATAGTGAGAGAGAGAGTATTAGTTAGACAAATCTTCATACAGATATTATATGCATAAATTCTTGTCTTATTACTTATACATACCTGCATACTGGTATTACTGCCCTTTTTTTTTTAAATATAATTGCAAGTTTCATTCCTTTTGAAGCTACATGATTAATGTTAAAAACTGAGAGAAGTTTATAGCTTCTGGTTTAATATTGTGCAAACTAAGCAAATACTCATGGCACTTTAAATCAAACTGACTTTTTTTATACAGTATGTGGTTACTGACACTACGAGAATAGTGAACCACAGAAAGAAGTATAGTCATGTGGCGTATCACTAGAATTATCCACTGGTATACGATGTGATCACTTTCTTCATCAGGACAATGGCAACCACTCCGGGCATGAATGATGCTCTGGTAGAAAGTGTGGACCAAAGTTTGAATGTGGACTTGTGCAGTGTAGAGTACACTACCGCCAGTGCCCTGCCTTACGACAAGGGTGCCGCGCACGTTATTAAAAGCATTTCACCACAATAGAACATGAATACATAAATATATCGCTGTACTTGCAACACATGGGCGCAATAAACACGATACAATTCACAACAACGGTGAGAATTATTTTTTAAAAATAAAAAGGATAGCTCTGTATAATCAACACATGACAAATTGCTGAAAACGATAATAAATACAAAACAACAGTAGAAATAAAAGCATAAAAGATTTGAAACATACATAGAAGCACCACATACTAATTTGCATAACACCCCCTGTGATATACTGGGAGAACTGGAGTACCGTAATGATCATAGTATTCATATACAGAGATTCTACTATCTCTCTTTAAATTGCTCACATTTGAACCAAAATGTCCTATTTTAGATATGCCCTTACCATTTATTAATGTTTCATTGCTTATAACACAGTTGTATGACAGAAACGGCGCTGTCAAAAACAAAGTTTCTGATATTTTAATCTTTACGGTAACATGGATTTAATCGATTTGTGTATTGCCTCTCACAACAATAGTCCGTCTCAAGGAAAAACACATTTTCATGCAATTCACAAACAATTTGATCCATTTCACAAACAATTAAAATTATCCGGAATTCTGTCTGTAATGTGGCGGCCAGTACAGTCTCTGGATCTGAACCCTATTGAGCTGTTGCAGGAGCAGCTTGACCGTACGGTAGGGAGGAAGACTCTATCAAGCCAATCCATCTTGTAGGAGATGCTCCAGGAATCATGGGGTAAAATCCCATGTATCAGATTATGTTGAGCTAGAATGTCTGCAAAAGGTGTTTTTTTTTTTAATTTATTTTTTTTTTTTTAATGGAGGGACAGTTTGACGAACACATACATAATATCCATCAAAATCATTATTTCTAACTCTGTCAGCATGTCTTGTTCTTTCGCTATATTTTCTATTCAGCCTAATTTCGTGTGTGTTTCCTTGGAAAACAAGAAAATTGTCATCCCAAACTTTTGATCGGTAGTGTAGTTCAACCGGATCATAACAATTCCAGCTTGGTTGAGTAATATGAGATGTAATATGAGAAAACACGCTAAAACACACTTTACTGAGATTACCGTGGGTATTGTGATATTCACTTATTATTATCTTACTATATTCTACTCAATTTCATTCTACCCCTGCTATGAAGGTAATGGAATCAATGATCAACATTTGAGTTAAGGGCGATATTTTGCACATTACATTACAGCTAAAGTGTCCATTAAAATTTCTGTTTTAAAATTATAATAATAAAATGAAAAATACATTACATTTAATACACAGCATTTGGACATACTTATATTCCAGCTGGTTGTTGAAGGCACATGATTCCAGACGCTCCAAAGAGCTCAGCATCAATTCCCACATGGTCTGCCCTCCAATGTCACTGTGAACAACACACACACACACAAACACATAGCGTAATATGTTTCTTTTTGTTCTCCAGTCAATGAAGAAAAAAGACAGGATGTCATGTTAAAGTCTAGTCTTGTAACCCGAGTCTACATTTGATCAGAACCAACCAGAACCCTGGTTTGTTCATGTGAGTAACTACACAAGGAACAAACCAGACCTTCTTCCAGAGCCATCAGTTACCACACAATGATATTTCATTTAATCACCACTAAGCACTTCAATTTCATTACATGATTGCTTGGTAGTTAAGTAACTATATGTTGGTTTGAAATGCTAACAGTGTTGCAGTGTTCATAATTTGTTCCTCAACTCAAAAATCTTGCAAATCTCAAAAATCACCTACCTGACTTTCTCCTCATTAAGCCAGGCCAGCAGCATACCTAATGCCAAGCCGCTGTGGAACTGCAGAGCTTGGGAGTCGTCTGCAGTGGGCATACCAGGCAGGCCTGCTTGTAAAGTGTCCCGTATCGAGAGCACTGCATCCCTGTGTGAGGTGACCAGGACAGGAACTAGCATTGCCAGGCCCAGTGCGGCACAGGAGCGAGCAATGGTACTGGCTGTGTTCTCGCCCGAGTATGAGCGCTACACAGGGAGGAAAAGATTCAGTGAAATTAATACTGTATAGAACAGTTATAAAAACGTAAAAGAGTTTGGAGTTTAAATTGAAATTGTGTGTGTCGGAAAAGTTTTGTTTTAAACCGTTAGTAAAATAAGCTTTTTAAAAATTCTGTAAAATGCTATTCTTTCCACTTCTCAATAGCTTGCATGTTCCCTTCAAAAGATACACCTTCCAGAGACAGCGAGGAGTGTTCCTACATCACAGATCCAGTGTCCCTGATTTCAGACTATTTGACTTGCAGAAGGTCTCCCCCTATTCATGTGGGTTTCCTCTTGGTTCTCTGGTTTCAAAAACATGCTGAGGGGTGGATTGACTATGACTGACTGATACTAGGTGTTAAAATATTTGTATATTGCACAGCACTGGACTGTGGTCCCATCTAGGGTGTATTCCCACATCATGCCCAGTATTTCCATAATAGACTCTAAGTGAAAAACAAATGAACCACGACCATTGGTTGTTACCTCAGATAATGTCTGGAATTATATCCAGAATCATAAAACACATTTTTAGAATGACAAACACTACAGCCTGAACAGGAAAGAATACTTTAAAAGTATTTTATACTTAAATATTAAATACTTTATAAAGAACCTTTATAGACATAGTATTTCTTGAGTAAAGAAACCCTGTACTTATTTTAAAAAACAGTTCTTTATTTTCCCTTA
>JAQMYK010000001.1:23394182-23406531 GCA_030014345.1 Clarias buthupogon
CTGTTTGGACTGGTAGATCTCGGCACACTGACAAATTAAAAAGTAGATCTTTGTTCAAAAAAGGTTGGGCACCCCTGCTTTATAGATTTCAGTGTATTTACACCTTAACGATTCCTATATGTACTCTATGACAAGTATGAAGGATAGATAACTCCTACACAATGATCAGGTTTCCAAACTCATGCACAGCTAACTAGAGAGAAGACGACATGACTGAGCGGACACATACTCAAGTATGGTTTTCCTCTTGTAAATGACAGAGATTGATTGGTATAGAGTTGGTGTAGTTACTCACATGAACAAACCAGGGGAAAACCTGTCCTTTTGGCCGACTGCTGCTGCTCACAATGCTAAGAAGAGTGTCAATCACCATAGACAGCCAGTGGGTAGTAGGAAGGATCTCTGGGCCAACCTGGAGGCATAAAATTCACTAGTGTTACTGTATAAAACCAAATGTATTATTAGTGGCTCCTTATTGGGTAGATGCTATAACACGTTGCCTGGCCCCCCCCAAAAAAAACGTCAAACATTTTTTTGAAATCAAAAAATTTAATTGGACCAACTTTTGCTTTGACTGAAGTATGCATTCACCATGGCATAATTTCCATAAGCTTATGCAATGTCAACTTTTACCAGATTGTACAGGAGGCACTAGACATGATGGAGGTGCATTGCTTCATCCACCTTTCATCTTACCCTGATGCGTCCATCACTCTGGAACAGGGTAAATCTGGACTTATCAGACCATATGACCTTTTTTCCAATGCTCCACAATCCATTCTTTATGCTCCATAGCAAACCAAAGCCTTTTTTCCCCCAATTAGCCTCACTGATGAGAGGTTTTCTTAAGGCTACACAGCTGTTTAGTCCCAATCCCTTGCGTTCGAATAATGCATTAGACAGTTCGTAACCCAATTTTAGTAGTTCCAGCAGTCTCCTTAGTTGCTTGATGCAGAGAAATAATTTGACCCTTCTGAAAAAGAATAAAATCTACAGGATATATTTTCTGACATGGTTGTTTAAGAAACGAGAAGCTACTCACTGTATCAGTTAGGGTTAAATAACTTGTTGCCAGCTGAACCATATTAATCAGTGCAGTAGTTATGCAATGGAAGGCTCTTGTTTGCTTGGGTAAATCCAGGTGGTGATACTTTTTCTTTGGCCGGACAGGGTATATAGCTTTACAATCCAATTGATACATACAAAACAAATCATATTTAAACGTAAATAGGATTAGAGTACACCGAATGAGGTTAGAATGAAATCTTTCCATTCCCACCTCTTACCCAGTATTCCTAGAATAGGCTCAGGATCCATCACCAGGTTGAATACCAGGAAAAAAGTGCTACTTGGGAGATGAATGAACAAATAAAGAGTGCACAGGGAAGAGTTTCCTTACCTCGACTTGTCCATCGCTTTGAGCAGGAAGGCTGCTCTCGTGGCGGCTCAGGACAACAGCAAGACCACTTAGAGCAAGGATGCAGTTTCCCTGGACCACAGGACTGTCCCTAAAACACAAACACAGTTTGATTGACTGTCCCTGACTCACACTCAGACAAACTATGACCTCATATCTAATCACTATGGACAAACACATTTGCCTCTGTCCTGCTATTCAGCTGACATTGAATTGATCTTTACATTGACTTTATTTAATAAGACTGACACCTCTATCTGGCTAACAGGAATTCACTATTAAAATCCTCATTCAGGCTGAACGTTGGCTAGTTTCATTTGTGCCTGAGATACCTTAGAACTGAGACTATAGCCAATAACGAGGATTAGAGAGAGAGCTTAACAGAGGGGGGGAAGAACAGCATTAGCCTCTGTTACTTACTTGGCTGCAGCCTTCACCACATCAGTCAGCTGGTCCCTGACCCTGAAGAGAAGGGGAGAGCAAAGGAGAGCTGATTTACTGCGCAGCGCGGACACACAGGTCAACCTTTCATCTCTACAGGCGATGATTTAAGAGTCAAGGTAACACACCACTACATACTACTTCAAATACACCACCAACACCAACACCCCTCTCCTCTACAAAGTCCTATTACTCCACAACGTAAGCTATTCTTCATTAGGAACCTGTGTCTTTGGGGCTGGATCTAGTCTAGTGACCCTGTCAACACATTAACCCATGCACTCACACTCTTACACAAGCAACACACATTTTTCCATGTGAGGATCTTTGTCACACACTAATTATTAATCCCCACCCATCCCTAACTGAACAAGGCCCAAGGGAACAACTAGGGTGTTTTTTATTTTTTTTGCAGGGTAAAGAAGAAAAAAAAACCTTGTGAGGACTAGCCACATGTTCCTTACAAGGTCAAAAACACACATGGATGCATTCACACCTGATAGTTACAGATGGGAAAGAAATCCATGGTGCCATACTTCCTTAAAATCTAAGAACCTACTGTACAGAACACATCTCTGATGATGTCTCTGAATCGCGTCCTTAACGCCGCACACAGCTGCTACTAATTAGCTACTACACATTAGCTACTGTAGCACTAATTTTTCATTCATGTTAATTATTTTAACACCGCATAAAAGCTTTTAAAATCACACTACTATAAAGCCAACCACAAATGGGTCTTAGTAACATGCTTGATTTTTAAAATAAATATCATAATATGATCTATAAACCTGGTGTAGTATATATTTACAAAAGAACAGCAGATGGACAGAAAAGCATCACTGTGAGAAATACTTATACAGTATATAGGATACATTTATCTTTTTTATTCTTAATAATAAAAAAAAATAAATTCATGCATCACTTTAATTTTGATAATTCATGCAAAAAAAAACATGAAAAGAAAATAGGACTTCAATGGCAAAAATGTATAACTAGAAACTAACACGGTAATCTAAAAATCACATTCTTAAATGAATTTATGTTAACTGACACTGAATTTCATTATTTTTCACCAACACTTCATAACAAATCAAACAGTTTAGTTCATTCTGACAGTTATATTGGCTCAGTGTACCAAAATGGAAATTCATTTTAATGTACTATTACATCTCAAAGCTGTACAAGTAGAGGTGATATAAGCACGAAGACATAAGCATGAAGAGAAAGCAAATATACTCCTCACAGTTAACAAGAGTCCTGAAATATGTTTGTGCCATCAGGGAAGAAAAACTCCATACTGTAGATGTGATAACCTGCCCATTCAGTACATTCAGGTCATCAGCTGATTTCATTTTATTGCCACATAACATTGCTGTGACCAGACCTGACCAACTGATGCAACCCCAGATCACAACACTGCCTCCAGAGGCTTGTACAATGGGCAATATGCATGATGGGTCCATCGCTTCATGTGCTTCCCCCTGACTCTGTAATAGGGTCAGTCTGGTCTCATCACACCACCATTGCTCCAAAATCCAATCTTTATGGTCACTAGCAAATTGAATTTTTTCCCCAAATAGCTTTAATACAAAATGATAATCACATAGCTGTTCAGTCCCAATGCAGTGAGTTATTGTATTCTTGTTCTTGTATTCATCTTTTCCTTTTCATAACCTTTTTGAAGATTTGAATGAAACTGAAATAAGACAAACAGTACAATGCTTTCTGGGACTGTAAAAGTGCAAGAACTAAATATGACGCAGACATGTAAAAGTTTAATTTTCGTTTCGATATATGGCATTGCACGATACGAAAGAATTACAAAAGATTATTTTACATGAAGTGAATTTTTTTTGATCACCATCTTCCAAACTGCTTTCCTATGTGAACTCTACCTCGACTGAAAAGCATTTGGTACCACTGTACACTTCTTTGCTGTTAGAGTCTGTTATTGTTTGCTTACATCTCTTTCATTTCAACTCCGTGTCAGCCATGATTCTTCCTCAAACATTCCAGTCACGTGACTAATGTACTACTCGCACGAGAGTAATATTTTCGGGGGACCTCGTGTGATTTAGAAATTACCCTTCATACATCAGAGTTTCGTGTGGCGCATTTGCACGGAATAAGCGAAGCCTGCAATTTTACAAATTTACTGACTTATCTCCTGGATATGATGCTTTTCATACAAATAAATATTACGGTTATATTATATTACATATAATATATTACATTTATATTTTTATTACACATAATATTACATTTCATACAAATAAAGTCCTATTTGTGATTTTTCTCTTTCTGCACACTGTATTGTTGTATGGTGTATAGCGATATGACCCAGCACCCAAAATACTTTCACTCCAACACAGCCTCCATTCTTTGTGGAAAATCGATAAAAAAAGCGAACAGGAAACAAAAACCTTGAAAATTTTTTTAAAAATCTAGCCAAATCACAGACATGCTGATTCCCGTGTGAGTCTGCATGATATCACAGGACCTTGGTGTTCGGCGAAATATGGCAGGTCATCTGCGGGGGGATTTTTACGTTACAAATTACAGACATGGCCGATTTTCATGGGATTAAGATCACAGACAACCTCCGCAATTATTACAAATCACACGAGGTCCCCAGGTAATACTAATCCCGTGTGAATAGGACATAAGTACGCCTTCATGTACGAGTTCATAAAAAACTTCCTTTTTTTTCCCAATTCATTTCTTTTGCAGGTATTTATGTCACACAAAGAAATTTAAGCTAACTAAATATAAAATGTTAAAAATAAATGATTATACATTTATTGTGATTATTTGTGGTGTAGTGCAAGTTGTATATATCTTTAAATGTGTGTGTGGCATAAAACTTTCTACTACTAATACACAATGTATCGTCTTTCCACATAAAGAGGGAACTGCAATCTTAATACTGGTGGCTATTCTGACTATAAAAAAAAAATGCATAAAGGATTAATACATTATCCCTTTCAGGGTGGCGACAGCAGGGACTGCACAGTCATGGAAAATGTTCTTAATGACACGAATTCCAGAAAGTCAGCCGGCCCTGAATGTTTGAGATAAAGATCAGAACGTTTAATGTTAGGCATAATGGATGGAAATGAATGAAGCTGGCATGGAGAAAGTAAGTCATTCATGCCCTGTGTGTGTGTGTGTGTGTGTCTGTGTGTGCGTGTGTTGCACAATACCAAAGCCAGGCACAGTGCTGTTTATACTGCAGCTCCTCTGGACTCTCTTTCCCTTGCTTCTGCAGCATCTCCAGCTCGGCCTTACGCCCCTGAGAGAGAGAGAGAGCGCCAAACTTAGTAATCACCACAACAAACACTGAATCTTTTGCAAACAAAAACTCATTAACTATCCTGATGTAAGATGTTGACTATAAGCTTATCACATGGAACGAGTGCTTCTCAAGCATCGCAGAGTGAGCCATTAGAAGCCTAGTGGGCAATCAGTGAGCAGATGGGTGCACAATATTATGAACCACAAAGCTTATAGCTCAAGTAGCGGCTATAAAGCAGCAGATGGGGTCTAAAAAAGTGCATCAGACAGCAGCACTTGCATGTGCTAATCTGAGATGCTTTGTAAATCCAGACCCTGCGGCTACTATCCTCATCATAATTAATATAGCGGATGTAGAACTCCACCTACGGGGGCTGCTGCTGAAATCTGAATTTTACCTTAACATTTGCAGTCCTCGTATATGACAGCAACCTGTCAAGAAGAGCGAATGTCTGACAATAGAGGATCTATAGGTATTTCACTTACTCTGAAACCCCTTTCATGTCTGCACTGGTGCACTGAAAGCATTCCCCATCCTGATGACACTGAGCGGTAATTAACTGGTAAGTGCTTGCATACTCGGCTTTCAGCTGTGTTTGTTTCTTTGATGTCACAATTGGCATGTTTTTTGTTTTTTTTTGAGTGTGCTTAGGAAACTGTACTCTAAACAGGTTCAAATACAACGCAAAAGTGTCATCTGATAAATATATATACAGACACATGCACACCTGTAGGACAGCATGGTACGCCCGGCTCATGAAGCCACGCCATGCCTGAGGCAGGAGAAGGGAGCGGTGCCACTCTGAAGGTTGGATGTTGACCTGACAGGGAGTTGAGATAAGCGGAAAGTGAGTGACATGAAGAGATATGGGGTAAAATCACATTTTTGTGTAATATTATAGATCTCACTTCCACCTGGTGGAATAAAAAACATTTTCTTAAAACATTGTTAAACAAGTCGCCAACTTAGAGGATTCACAAAGTCATTTTTATAATGAAAATGGAGATTACAACTGGGAAATCAACATGTGGCATACACTCACCTGCCCCATTAATAGGAATAACTGTATACTAGATAAACGCACCTGTATATCTTCAATTCATGTGCCAGTGAAACACCAACATTGAGAAAGATTTCATCTCTGTGACTTTGATCTTAACATATTTCTTGATGCCAGACAGATCCAGTGTTTTAATGACTTTTACACGGGGCAAAAAATGTAAAATATGCTCAGGAGTAGCTCTATAGAATACAGTTCGGAAGATCCCAGGTTCAAATCCCACAACCACAAAGTTGTCCCTGTTGGGCCCTTGAGCAAGGCCCTTAACCCTCAACTGTTCAGATGTATAAAAAGATAAAAAAAATGTAAGTCGATCTGGATAAGGGCGTCGGCCAAATGCCTGAAATGTAAAAAATGAATGTCTGTGGGCAGAAACATCGTGTTGATGAGAGAGGTACAACGCCCAGTCCTGTTAGGAATTCCTGGCAGGAACGATAGAGTAACTCAAATATCCAATAATTACAGCCATGGTAAGAAACAAACAAAAAAAAATCACCTTGCACGAAATGCCAAACTTTGAGTTGGAAGAGCTACAACACTAGGTTTCACTCTGGTCTGCCAAGAGCTGGAATCTGAGGCTGCATTGAGTACAGGTTTACCATAATAGAGCAGATGATGCTTTTCTATTCACCATGGTGGCATTAGTGGGGGGTAATTAAGTATTTAATTTTTTTTATATTTAAGTTTTTATTGAAAAGAGATACAATCCAATACATCTGTTTATGACTTTTGTCACGTTTACAACAGCTATACAGTAGCTTGTATATTATCAAAAAGCTCTGCATGGCATAAAACAGATCAATAGGGTAATTAAGTATTTGCAGTCGTCAAGGTTTTCCTGAATGGCTGCGTATAACTGCTTGTAAAATGCTTCTAAATAATTGTTTATGCTATAGACTTTCCTGATTTATTTTCATACTTACAGGAAATAAAATGTATATATTACATTTATTTCTTATACTGGAAACCCATCGACCACAGCCCTAAATTATGTTGCAGTTTAACAATGAGAATGGGTATAAGTGTGGCGTATTTAAGTATTTTCTTCTCCATCATATTGGCCCATATCAAAAAAAGAAAAAAGATGGATTTAAAATTCTGGTTTAAGCTGTTTAAAAATGACATAACCGAAGTGAATGAAGATCGGAGCAAAAATCAAGGAAATAAATACATCAGCATGAGAATCCTAAACGCAAACTTTACATCTAACGCAATCCTGTGGTGACCCGCTTGATCTCAGTTTGTATTGTGACAGGGACGACCCGCAGGCACAAACAATATTACGCCTATTTCACTATCAAATTTCAACCTGAACAGAAATGTGAAATTTCGTTTTTATTACTGGCTCTCTGCTCAGCCAGAGCTCCCTGAAGCAACAAAGAAAAAAAAATCCTGTCACAATTGAACTCAACCTGGATTAAAGCCTATAGAATAAATACGTTAAGTGCTTAATTAAAGAATTAACATGATTGGGCCCGCAGTTATAGGAAGATCGTGAATGACAGAACAATGAGGTGCGGTGCAAAGCGAGGCAGAGATACCGTTACCAATCCCAAAGGCGATGTCAGTCATGTTTTTATTCCTCACATGCCACAGCAATTTTCAGACAATAAAATGTTTTATTGTGTGTTTTATAGTAATATAGTAACATGAATGTCTGTGAAACAAATCTACATTATCACTTACATTATAGTGGTTATGACCAGCTGTTCTCTCAGCTGTCACTCATTTGTCTCCCTCATAATGTGCGAAATACAAAACAATAACACTGCTTGTCATGGTGCTGGAATAGAAACACAAATTCCTCTGCCCTGACGTCTCCAGTGTGATAGGAAACTTAAGGACTGTTAAAAAGAACTAACAATGATGAATCCTTCTACAAATGTTTAATAAACCTCTGTATACAGGAGAAAAAAAATCTAGTTTTCTAGTCCATTCATTAGTAGGCCTAGATTATGTGTTTTGTCTGCACATAAAACTCCCTGCATGAAGCTGTTAGAGGTACTGTAGGAATAATATTCTACATGCAAACTTATTAATATATACATATTATCTAAATTCCTGCTGCTACACAGTAACAAGAAATGAAATCTATGAACACCATCTGACCAAAGAATTTCAGAATTCAACAGAGCACAATAACTATACAGAGGTATAACAATTTATTTTTATCATTTAATTTACAAAAAAGTGGACCCATTATGCCCATAAACTTCACATTTTTGTCGTTTTTAGACATTCAGACGTGTCACCAATTTCACTTACAACCCAGAAAAAAAGTGAGGGGGAAAAAACATTTTGTCTTTTTGTCCCTTTTTAAATGTTTTATTTGCCACGTTTCAAAGCAAGCCAATTAGATTTCCCCCCTAATGTGACCTCATATAAGAAGATCCCCTTGTCTCGCCTGTTACTCAGCTCCACCGTTCTCTGGCTGGGTGTGGCTTGGCAGTAGCTTATTTACATAGATACTGAAAAGGTACGTTTGGAAGAGGAGAAAAACAAATGCTCTGATATTATTCGATAATTAGAAATGTCACATGATGAAACATCAGTCTACATCGCGCTGTGATGTTCCTCACCTCCACCTCATCCACCATTTCCTGATGTTTGGGATGTCTGCTGTGTGTGTGTGTCTTTTATTTAATAAAGCAACAGGTCCTACCTCATGGATGAGGGTGGTTAACATCTGCTGGAAGCCCCGTCCTCGACTGACCATGAAGCGGTTAATTGGACGTCCATCTCTGTCAGTCTGGACAGGAAGGTCATAACAGAGCAGCAAACCAGCTGAAATGAACAAGTCATTAGGTCTGCTGAAGCTGATGTTGTCATGATGTAGTCAATAAGCGCATCTCACTTAGAGACCTCAAGAGCTGACGTTCTGCTAGTTACCAAAAAACTCAAAAAAAGAACATATCTCTGACTGTATTTACAAGTTTGTGAAACAAAATGAATTTGAATAGGACAAGCTTTTAGCTTTTTCTTTATAATATCTCAGTAACAGTACCTGCGAGACCAGGTTTTAGACCTGGCTGCTTGTTCTTTTCATATGTTTTCAGCATGAAAGCAGGGACTCCAGCGACAGTCTTGCCTTGGTCAGAGCGCAAGTTTCCTCCCCTCAGTGCTAAATGGTACACTCCACGGGGCATCTGGCTCATTTCTTGTCTTATGAGAGCTGTTAGGAAGGTCTCAAGTGCTGTTGATGTAGGAGATGTTCATCATGTTATATCACTATTAATGAAAAATTGCTATTTAACTACACATAAGTGTATAGTTACACAAAAAGCAGGATAGGTTAAATAGAATCATCCTAAGAAACATTACATTTCCTTCAACATTAATGCATTCAGTGCATTTTCATGTGACTCACAATCTCTCCCTATGGACATGATCAGATCTTTCCTGTCTCCTTGTTGCCAGATTTTAACCTGTTCCAGCTTGTCTGTGGTGTCAGACACTGAACCCTAAGCTAACTAAAAAAATGTCCAGGATTAAAAGGGGAAACAAAAAGCCTGTTATGGGGTGAATGAACACTTTGAATGAGGTAAAGTCACTGACCTCACTGGCTCACAGAAAAAAATTGTCTCTCCATAGAATGGGGAAGGCACTGCTATGCTACTGAACTGATAATAACAGAGCATTTTCCCTTATACTGTATATATTACACTACATATACCTGTATATTCCCTCTTTATTGTCAGGAAAACATCATTCTCCCATGTATTTGTACTGTAATCACTCAATCACTCCACAAATCTGCATTTAAAATAAAAGAGAACAGTATTTAAATTGGCCTGCCATTCAGGATTTAAAGGCATCTTGATGAACATGTCAGCACAGGTTGCATGTAGAGAGCATTTCACAAACACACAATCAAACACACTGAGAACCGCAAGTTACAAGTTATGGTTATTTCCCCAATTAGGCAGATCCTCCCAGTCAAAGCATCTCTCAAATGAGGCATGATTCAATCCATGATCATAGCTGAACAATTTAAGGGATAACAGTCTTACTCAGGATTTCCAGCAGTGACCCTATGTCAACATTATGTGTTCCCATCACTAGAGCAGAACCTTACCGATCTTAACCACGGCTTAACAACATTTAAGCTAAAGGGATTTTCTGCTTTTCCTGCTAACCTTGTAAACTAGTTCAATCCTGTGTAGTTATTCTACATTCTTTACTAAGCCGTGGCCGGTATATCTGTGTGAATGCTACACATTTAACGTTAATATGCAGTTGGTTTAAGTCATTTATAAAATGTATAACTACACTGCAACAATAGCATTAAATTATTAAATTGCATTAAATGAATAAATTTCATTTAAAAATAGCATTAAATGAAATCATTTAATTGCCATTTTCTTCTTCGTTCAGAAGAGCTCAATCCTGGAGACACAGTTCTATATGATGTTGTAAAGTATCTGAGAAAATTAAACGTCACAAAAATTAAAATTCAGAGATCAGCCAAACGATCATATTATATTACAAGTGAGTCAAAAATGATCCGCACTCCGGTTACACTAAAACTTGTGTTGGTCTAATGAGTGATTTCCATTCAAGGCTACTGTCTCCCCAGTCACTGCTTTGCAGGGGTAAATGTGTTAAATCAGTTCATTTGTAACTGCAAAAATGGATGCCACACTTGTGATTTCCAGGAACAAAAAAAGAGTGCAGTGATTTGTCTTTTGTGTTCCGAGTGTGTACGTGATGCCGAACCAACTCAAGGAAGAGCATAAAATTAGTGTTAGGATATCTGCAAACAAAATTTGGAGCGATACTCTACGGAAGGTGAACGTTTCTTAAAAAGAATCATTACTGGTGATGAGACACGGATTCATCACTACGACCCTGAAAGTAAATGCCGAAGTGTGGAACAGTAACACCCACCAGGAAAAAGTTAAAAAACCTAAACTTCGGATTAAAAGTAGAGGACTACCATCCAAGGGTGGTGCATTCGTGGCTCGCAGCTCTCTTTTTTAAATGAGGGAATACGAAAGTTTGTTGACAGATGGAAAAAATTTAGTGAAAAGCAAGAGGATGATTTAAAAAAATGATGTATTTGTCTTTTCTAAAAGTTAATTCAAGTAAACTCTATCGCCAGAGTAAGGATAATTTTCGACTCCCCCTCCTATAAACAGTTGGGATGGAAATCACCAGGGACCAACCGATACGACATTATCACGATACCTAGGTAGTGATTTAATTTATATTCCGATTCTGTAAGTAGCATGATTTAAAAAAAAATTGAGATTAGTTATTTTTTGTTCCTACCACACAGGATGTTGTGCTGCCAGCCTATGTTTGATCATTCTCGAGCGCCACCTGTAGATTTACAGAGGAAGTAACAGTGTGTATTCACACACTATGGGCAATTTGGGAACACCAGTTAGCCTAATCTGCTCATCTTTGGACTGTAGGAGGAAACTGGAGTACCCGGAGGAAACCCACCAAGCACGGGGAGAACATGCAAACTCCATGCACACAGAGACAGGAATTGAGTCTGGCCAGGAATTGAACCCAGACCTTGGATGTGCAAGGCGACAGTGCTAACCACTACACCACCGTACCGTATGAGATAGCTGACAGGTTGTGTAATTCTATACCATGGCTAAAGATGTTAATACTACCCTCAGAGGCATATGTTAACTTGCTGATATATTCACATAGCAGTTCCTTTTATCCTATGTAAGCTGAGATGAATGACTATTGTGGTTTCAATGACTTGCCATGCAAGCTCTTCTGCATGTTCACATGAGCTAAATTCCTCACTTTTTGAAAGAAAGAGACATATCTGAGATTTTTTTAATAGTGGGGAACACTATTAAACATCTGTTTAAGTTTTTGGCAGATTATGAATGTTGTTAATGCTAACAAAATGCCATTAAAATAAATGTAAAAAATTATACATTTTGATACAATGATACATAAAAAAAAAACACTCCTACGTTGTTTGGTGCTAACATATTAGATGTTTTCTTTAGTTATATATGCACCATACCATAGAACACAGTTTTATAAATAAATCTGAATGACAAATGTTTGCGTACATCCATGTCCACTAGTGATGCGCGGGTCGGGTATTTTTCCAACCCGCGGGTCCCGCTTTTATGAAATTATTCGGCCCGCCCCAGCC
>JAQMYK010000001.1:23406574-23426670 GCA_030014345.1 Clarias buthupogon
CCGCCCCAACCCGCCCCGCAAATAAAGCAACAATTTCTTTACCCGCCCCAACCCGCCCCGCGGGCTACCCACGGTGCCCGCGGGTTAAAAGACGACACGCGCATCACTAATGTCCACATATGGCATTTTCTTCAAACTTCATTGTCTATACAATATATATTCTCATACCATCCTCATATGAGGACTTTAATTTTAGTATAATTCTTTGCCAAACTTTATCCTGGTTTATATTTATCAGCTATAAATAAAGAGAAGAAACTGCAGTCTACACAACAGTAGAGTCTGGGTCTCAGGAGGACATATACATTTTGAACATCCTATTCTAGATATTTTTGATCTTTTGCCCGCTTTTGATGTTACGCTAACCTTCACTCATCTGTTAGGGCTTTTCTATATTTTCAGTCATGCCTGTTGGGATTTGCTTACTCACACAAAAGGCATTAGTGAGGTCAGGCGCTGATTTTATGTGAGGAGGTCTGGTGTGCACTCACTGTTCCAGTTCATCCCAAAGGTGTTTGGTAAGGCTGAGGTCAGAGCTCTGAGCAGAACACTTGGGTTTTTCCATAGTCATAAAATCACTGCATATTTCCTTAACTAAATACAGTATAATCTGGATTTCAAAGCTTGTCTTAAAAAAAAAGGCATACCTGGTAAAACAGGATGTGAGGTGAGACCAACAAGCTTAATGTATGAAGAGCCCGGAACAGTAAGGTCTTCTTCATTCTCCTTCTCCTCCTCATCCTCATCACACTGCTGTTTCCCTTCTGGTCTAGCCTGTAAGTTTTTACATACACCATTATAAAACCATCTTTAAAGTATGCCATGAAGCTGTAAATACAGTATGGTGAGTAGACACATACTGGCTCAGGAAGGTGCAAGATGGAGTGAGAGGATTCTGGGAATTCAGACAGAGCTCTGTAGCCACCGCTAACTACCTCTGCATCCTGGAAAAGTACCCAGTATAAGCAGCAGCTATTTCAATACCATACATAATTTAATGCTTTGGGAAATGCTTGGTAATAGTAGAAACTAGAAATATGCTGACTCATACCTGACTCAGAGTGTAGCTCCACAGAACACTGACCACTTCGCTTTTAAAATTCTGTATAACACAATTAAATAAAATAGTCAATTTTCACTGCACTGCAGCACTTCCGTTATAAAAACAACAACAACAACAACAGAGTAAAAACATGGGTGTAAAAGTGGGAGGAAAATGTAGCCTGACCTCGTACTGCTCTGTTTTGACATGCAGCGAGGGGACCAGAGACAGAAGCTCAGCTATGGCCTTTAACACCAGAGGTCGTGTCTCGCAGCTCAGCTTGGGAGAAAGAGCCTTCCATGTGGAGCCCAGATCAACCACCTGGTTTACATCACCAGAAAAAGCACAGTGAATAAGACACGACATCACCAGAAAAAGCAAAGTGAATAATACACTATCATATCTACAGTATATAAATAAAAGAAAGGTTTTTGTCTGTACATTGGTCAGAACTCTTTCAACAATATCGTTACGTTTCATACTGTACATTGGAGGACCTGAAATAAGTCTCAGAGTAAATTCTGTCTGTATGTCCTTATGTCTATCCAGCCATAGTCTACAGAATTTAATGAAACTTTCGTTAAGTGAGCTGTAACCTCTCCGAGCTCCGAGCTCTCTCAGAGGGGAGGGATGAGAGGTACTTAGTGCTCCTACATTAATCACGGCTCTACAGCCAATCAGGGGCGTCTGTGAGCTCACGCAAGCGGAAGGAGAGGATAGCGCTGTCCTCCGAGTGTGTTACGCCGCCCCTAACAGTGCGTGAGCAAGCAGTTCGAAAAGATGCGGTTGGCTGGCGCCACGTGGTTCGGAGGAAACACGTGATAGTATTCGGCCCTCCCGACTGAGTGGAAGCAGTAGTCTTAATGTGGGGCCCCCTAGTGACAGGGAGGAATTGGATACGACTAAATAAGGATAAATAAAAAAAAAAAACTATGTTATGAACAGTTATGTGCCAGATTTAATAATTTACTTCAAAATAAGCTATTAATAAGCTCAATGTAAACAAAAACCTGAACCAATACAAATTCATTAGAAAAGCTAAACTGAATATTTTTACTGGGATTACTTAATATTTTTACAGCTGAAAAGTGAATTTTAATGCTCTGGAGTCATTTTAAGACAAAACTTAATCTTTATCCGATCTACTTTTCATCTGCGATTGATTCTCTGATTACCGAACAGGGAGTGCTTTTGTCTAACGACGAAAAATCAGCTTATTTTTAGCTTTAATCTTCTAACTATTTGTAGAATTAGTTAAAAGTAATAGTTAAAAGTTTAAACCCATTAACCATAAAAGACGGGTAACTCTGCTAGTGTGTAAGTACTGTATGTGGACATCTGACCATCAAACCCATACATGTATGTGGTTCTTCCTCAAATTGTTACCACAAAGTTGGAAGCACATAACTGTCTAAAATGTCTGTATCCTATAGCATTAATATTTAAGTTTATTAGAACCAAAAGGCTCAAAACTGTTCCAGTATAAAACTGAGCCCAAAGTGAGGTCCATAAAGAGACAGATTGTCAAAAACTCCTTGAGTGTCCTGCATAAAGATCTGACTACAACACATCTAAACACCTCTGGGTTAACTGAAACACTGACGGCATGACAGTCCATGGCTGAAGGAAAAAAAGTCCCCATAACCTTGCTCCAAACCTACTTCAAAGCCTTCCCACTCATAGAGGTTAAATCTGGAAAAGCACATATGAATCTGATGATCAATTTTCCACAAAAATCTGGTGATATATAGGTACTGTACAGAAATGTTACAGGAGAGAACCTTTCCCAATAAAGGACCTAACTGGTCATGACTGAACATAATTAAGCAAATATCTCCTCTTATAAATGGTAGCTTTAAACAACGCTACAAGTCAATGATCAGAGTCCAACATCTCAGCATGTGAGGGAAAACCACAAGCCCAAGTGTGTAGGACAAGTATTAAATCTGTCAAACCTATTTTTTTTATTGCTGTCAAGCAGACAATTAGATTTAACGACTTGGAAAAGAAAAAGAAAAAAAACACACTGAGGGACCATTTGGTTGACAGTAAAATGAAAATTATTATTACTAAGCAGATTAATTAGTGTAAATGGTGATTACCTGACAATCTTTTAAGGTATATTAAAACAGTAAAATGAAGTACAACAAAATTCAGGCTTTCTACACACAGTCGCTAATCATGTCAAAAAAAAAAAAAAAAAGCTATACGCCTTATTTAATATACTGGGCAGACTTTTTTTGAGGATAAAAATTTTTTTTGAGCAAAATATTCTAATTTAGTCACTTTGTTTGAAGAATATAATGATCATGAACTAGTGTATTTCTAACAAGTTATTTTGCTTTGACATCCAAAGTATGAGACTAGGTTTTTACTCATCTTCTTGGCTGGTTAATACATTTATGAGTTGTTGGGATCAGTATTATTCAAAGGCAGCAAAGATCTTCCAGAATACAAGGCAGGTTTATTTATATAGCACATCTTTTTATGTGAGAGAATACAGAGTGCTGCATGTAATAAATTATTAAAAAGTGAGGACTAGGAATGAGGTAAAAGAAATAGAAGGTGAATACAGAAGCGCTCAAGGCGCAGTGCAATCGCTTGGGTGTTTTGAAAGTGAACAGAAATGTTTTCAATCTGCAGTGTGTGTGTGGATATCGGATATCTTCTGGGACTTTGCTGCAGCTGAGTTCAGCACAGAAGCTTTATCCTAATTCTGGCCAGTATTTGCTGACCAGGGCTTCCAGATACAGTACCAGTTGCCTAAGGTTAGCCATTAAACTAAGTACATGTAAGACCTCTGTAGCAAAGAAGCTGGATTTCTAACCTCAGCTCTGCACAGCTCGTGGAGGCCCTGCAGAGCCAGCGCCGCTGGAGTGGCCTGGTCCTTCTGGGAGCACTGAGTCAGCATGTCTGTGATGGCTGCCAACATGTCTCCTCCATGTTGGTATGGCCTAGTGGAACAAAAAAAACAACAACAACAAAACATTAAAACAGAGGGGAAAGATGTACTGCAGCATCTACAGATTCAAATTTTATCATCATTACATTCACTTTGCACTTTAATATTTACCTAAATTATGACAAAAGATAAACTCTACCCCTTTCTACTTAAACCATAATTATATGTAAATTGTGTCTTAACTAAACACAATAATTAATAATTCACAGATCACTCTTGGAAAAAAAAAAATCTTGTATTAAATAAATGGAAAAACCACCAACAGCATCAAGAACCCCGACCAAATGCTTCTGCTCAGACCTGCTTAACAGTGAGGTGGAATATCATAGCGCTTTTCTACTGGGAGATGTGGCACAGCTAGGGAAATTACCCATAATTCTCCATGCTGCTGTTATTTCTACTCTCACTATTTGATTCCCTACTTGCTTTGGCGCCATGTTAACTACCTACTCTTGGACAACAACCTTATCTGTGGATAATACTTTATTCAGTAATATAACACTGTATAGAACTGCAACACAGTATACAGTACTGTTCATCTTACACCTTAGCATAACTGTATAGAATAATTACATTTTTGCTGTACACACATTTTTAATTACTATTTATTTTTGTATTTTTTACTTTTAATTAATATTATTCTTTTCATTTTATGCCTTGTCTTTTATAATGCTGCTGGAACAATCTAGGGATCTATAAAATCTTATCTCATCTTATCCATCTTATCTTATTTACTTTTCCACCCTTTCTTACTTCATCTCCTTTCATCTCATTTTATCCATCTTATCATATCTTAATATTAATTATTAATATTATTCTTATCCCGTCTTATCTTACCATCTTATCTTATACATCTTATTATCCATCTTTAATCTTATTTCATCTCTTCTTGTTGAATCTTTTCCACTTTATGATAATCTTATTTTATCTTATCTCATCTTGTCTTATTTAATCTTAACTCATTTTTTCTCATCTCATCTCATTTTTTCTCATCTCCCATCTTATCTTATCTGATCCATTTTATCTTATTTCATCTTATCTTCTCACCTCATCTTATCTTATCTGATCTCATCTTTTCTCCTCTTCTTACTGTACCTCATGTTATCTTATTTAATCTTATCTTATCTCATCTTCTCACCTCATTTTACCTTATCTCATGCATGCTGAGTGAGGATATTCAGGTAAAACAAGAAATACTGGTTCATGTGTCTGATGGGAATTGTTTCTCAAACAGTACAAACATCATACGTCTATGGCTATAAAAACAAAGTGTGTCACAGTGTCAAAGTGTGTCACTCTTTGGTTTCAAAAGAATTTCCTGATGGATTTAAGAAGCAACATCACAGTGTAACAGTAAGTAAACGTTTCAGATTGCGTTGTTCATATTAATCTCAATCAATATTTTGTTCTCTCTATTTAGCTATATTATACATATATGTAGCATGAGTTTTTGGCTTTGGTCACAGAAAAACACCACAGTGAAAATCACTGCATTCCTACTCAAGTTTCCAAACAACACCCTGGAGGATTACACAACACATCAGATAAGTGTTTTGGCAGAAATGCATGTCATTTTTGGTGGGGGAAAAAATGCACTGCACATCATCACCAAAACCTTACTTCGAAGGAGTTCACAAACTTTCAAAAGCATTAGTGTCTCTTGTATAGTCAATTACCCATACACACTCGCATATGCTGGCACAGAGTTCATGCCTGTGATTTACATCTCTTCATATAAATCATACAAAGTACAGAGGTAAGAAGTGACTAAATTTAATCCTGAAAGTTCACAAAATAGTTTTTCTGTTCTTTCTTCAACACACTTAAATCAACAATATAATCATCACCATTTTCTCACCAGAAGATGATGTATTACTGCACGAAAAACTCTCGGAATATCGCTCCAGGACTGGAGAGACTTGCAGAAACTTAATAGTTTTAGCAAAGACAAACATCAAGATCTACTGTACACAGTTAAAAAAAAAAGAGCCAAAGAGCAACTCCCTTTAGAGAATTCACCAAATTAGTCATGTTGCTTATTTACTGCAGCAGAATGATTAAATGCTACACGCATTTGCACAAAAGGATTTCTCTTTATATCTATCCTGTTTACGCTCACGTCTTAAGATTTCTGCCTTTGAAAGTTGGACGGGTCAACTACCAACATTCCATTAGCATTTGCAAAGTGAGCTATGTTGCCAAAAGTACATCAGTATGTTTAGGACAAATCTCTTATACAACAGCCTGGTGATCATGTAGAAAGACAGCAGTGCACTACAGAAATTACAGAATTATTACAACATTCCTTTGTCATTGTTATTCCTTCCTTATTAGACTTGCATGCTTCCTTTCTAACAAATGTAAGCATAAACTGCTCTGGTCTAAAGACTCTCATGCATGAGCTGTTACTATAGAAACAATACCTTTAACATAAACTGATATTGCATGCTATAGCAGGACTACTCTCAGAGCTGCTGTTATACAAAAGCAATCTTGTGATGCAAGAATTCATCAGTGCTACAGTATATAAAACAGACGAATGTTTGTTCGTTAACTTCTCCAAACACAAGTCCTAATGTTGTATTTGTGTCCTTGAAGAAAAATCGCAGCAAGTCACTGGGCAGTGTTTCAGCTGTGTGATTTGGTGTTCTGACTTCACATCACAGGGGGAAAATATGTTTAGAGTCTGGTTAGTGTCTTTATTAGTAGCGGAACCCTCAGGGCACCCATACTGCTGTTATTGTATTTTGTTAAACGTGAAAACTTTGGTGATTAATGCGGTCCGATCCCTGCTCCCTACTGGGAATACCTCGCTGTAACTATAAAAGGAATCCGACTAATGAATTTTCCAAAATTCCTGTTTTTCCCATTTGGGACTAGGCTCCTCCGTAGCCGTGAATTTTTAAAACATTCGGCCAGATCTCCTGAACGATTTCAAATTCTGCGCAAAAACGCGCAAACATCCGTTAGCTAACCATGGCATACCAGATTGCTCCCCTGACTCCAAGCTCGCTTGTTTTTGGAAAACAAGACATGGCTTGTCTATGGCTCCTGAAAAAATAATAAATCCTTTTAAAATGGCTCTGAAATCACTGCAAAAGTCTATAGACTCCACAGACTATAATAGGGTTTGTAGAGTGGGTACACACTGAAAAAACACTTTATAACTACTGCCATCCTGTACTCAGTTCTTTAAATACACATACTGTATGAAACGTCACATGCTACAAATGTAAAGCCTTCTCTCTCTCAAATAAACCCAGCTCTAATAACTACGGTCCCTCTGATATACAGTAGGTAAAGGTATCACTGGAGTCCTGTCGGCGGTCAAGTTAAAGCTCCTTCCGTTCTTCATGCCTGTGAGTTTGCTGTGCAGCGGGGGAAGGGCAGCTGAGACAAATGGCCCAAGCCATGCCTGCTCAAATCAGTGCCTTTATGTTGCCACCTCGGCGGGGCATTATGTTTAAGCACGGCTACATTCTAAAAGCCTGGACATGAAATCTGCATGTGCCGGGCACACAGGATAAGGATTTGTTCATTTCTTGTGTGGGACAGTTCGAGATATAGCTGGTGGTTTGGGGTAGAAGTGGAAAACAAGTACAGCTCTACTTGTTAGGGTTCCTTTCAAAACCACATGCTTAAAGCCACATGCACGGGCACCACATATGTTAGAACATTTAATGCTAGTCGAAGATTAGTAGGAGAACAGTGGGAGGTTATTTTTTTTTCTTTTCACAATTCTTGTCCAGATTGATTTAATGTTCATGGTTCACATTATGGGTTTCCATTTATCATAGTATTTTGTTACAGACACTGGAGTGCAAGAAATAATTGGCCAAAATGGAAATAAATAAATTAAAAAGTGTTTCAACTGCTAGACATAAGGATTGATTAAAACATACTACAGTAAGGAGCTTGCAGAATAAAAAAAAAAAAACTTTTGCTAGCATGGATTGTGCTCCACCACAGGAAATTAATTGCATTGCTACAAGTGCAAATTAATACACGTTCAGACCGGATTCATAATGCACACACTAAGTCAACAGTGCACAAAACACATCACTAGACATCCATCACTTCTGAATCTACTTCTTATTATTACAGTATTATGATATTGTCACCTTCTCACGCTCCCCTTTGTTTTATTATTATAGGCTTTTTTTTATTTGAACTTTTTTCATATATTCAAAGAACCAAAGAAGAAAAGAGGTAATTGGGAAAATAAATAGAGATCAATCCAGCAACCTCAGAAATGCATACAGTTCAATTAAGAAAACAAAATTGTGATTACTGTATAGGAATCCGTCAGACTTCTTCAGTGTCTAAAGTTGCCACAATGACGTTTGACGTATTTCATTTGCCACACATTTGAATTCAAAACCTCACCAAATCCAACCTGCCAGCTCACTCAGGGAATTGCAGGCTTGCCAAAAAGCTCAGTATCCTCACTGACTCATGTAATGATTAACAAATAAATCCTACATACTACAGCTGTAAATGTTCAAAAAACATTTGAATTTAATATCAAAATAGCTTCAGACAGTACTGTAGTTCCATACACACCGAATATTCTAAATAAACACATTTACATAAACAGAATTGGGACTGGCAGCGATCCAACATAATTCAAATTAATTGCTTTCTCCCTGTCCTACACATCTCTCTCCTCGCTGCTTCTTATTTCTGCTTTAATCCCTCAGGGATCCCCAGGTGATCATGGTCAGATGGTGAACAGCGATTAGGCGGTGAAGAGTGCTGATTCAAGAAGTCAGGAGAAACACAATAACACCTGGGAGCTCGGCAATCTGCACACTTTATTTGATTGGTGAGGAACCTGACTACTCCCAGGAAACCCTCCCGTCAGGAAAGCGCTCAACTGACAGCGCTAATTCCCATCTTGTGTTCAGCAGAACCTTATAATGTCTTTCGACCCATTATGCGGTTATGTGATATCCGACAGCGCATACCACAATGTGTATGCGGTATTCACTCTCTCCTGTTCTCTGTATAGGAGAACTTAACCAACTGTGACGGTTCTCAGAGTCAACTGGAAATGGAGACTAGAGGTTTGATGAAACGGAGATGAAACGTGAGCGTAGCGTGTGTTAGTGTGTTAAGTGTGTGGAGGACCTCTCCCTGCAGATGTCCCGCACACAAGCAGCCCTGGCCAGGATCTGCTCCCACTGAACCTCCCTCCCGACCACAACTGAGGATTTCTCCAGCAGCGCCATCAGCTTCTGCAAGTCTGGATACACACGATCCTACACACAGACACGCACACACAAACACATGGAAATACATATTAAACTGTCCAAAAATGTTAATAACTTGCTAGCTGGTAATTTATGAATGGCCTGTTTAACTGTGTTAAATCAACTCATCTCACCAAGTGCTTAAAAATGTACAAAAGATAACCTTGGGGATATAACTGCGATTTGCAAATGTGCAACAGGAAAATTATTTCTGCCAATGCTTTGAAATATGATAAGAATCATTTAATTTTATTCTTTGCTTATGGGAAATTCTTGATGTATTACACACCAAATCGTGAGAACAGTTCACTTCAATATTAAATAGCGACAACAATAACCATAAAAATAATAGCAATGACCTGGAGGGTGAGTTTGAACCACACACACAAAACACTCGCTCATAAGATTTTTTTGTATTTTTGAACAAAATATTGTCCGTTAATCATTATCTCTATTTTGGTCTCTGCAATACTGACTTAGAGACATGTACATGATATTAACTTTTTAAGGAATATTCATATACTTTGGAATATACTGAGACACAAAATGAGACACAAAACGGTTATATTGATATAGTTTAATGTGAATATAGTTTGAGAGAAAGTTGTTTCCAGACCACCAAACCATGGGCAGCATAATGCATTTACATTTAGGTGTCTGATTGCATTTACAGACACCCTAAACCAGAGCGACAAAATTTTACCTCATTATACATCTGAGCAGTTGAGGGTTAAGGGCCTTACTCAAGGGCCCAAGAGTGGCAACTTGGTGGTCATAGGACCTCCCGAACTGTAGTCCAATGCTTTAACCACCAATCTACCCCTGACCCCTTTGAGCTTTCACTTGCTCAGTGATCTATCCGATAAATGTATCCCCCACTGTGATATGACGGAAGCATGCATTATGTAAATGTGCTCTTTAACATCACTTTTTGAATCATGCACCGTCAGCATTTTGGTCTCACAATGTTCCTTGTTTTAAATTCTTGTATTCAAGGTGTTTTAAAATGTGATCCAGTAGATTACAGATCCAGTTACATAGTGTAGGTTCAATTGTTATGTTGATTATATTGCAGGCCATATTTTCTATAAATAGAATAAATCTGTAAAGTAGGTGTGTCTGTACATTAAAGATATTTGGGAAAAATCGTTTGGGGGTCGTTTGATGAGTGATAGAACACATCAAGGTGTTTTTTTCAGATTTTTGTCTGTCTGTCTGTCTGTCTGTCTGTTTGTGCAGGCATCACTTAAAAACTACTGAAAGGATTTGAATGTGGTTTTCACAGGTGTATTTGACCGAGCTTGAGGTAACATAAAGGCTTTGTTTCATCGCAATCGGCAGATGGGAAGAGCAGATATGCTCATTCAAAATTTTTATGGAAAACGGCCTTATATCATAAAAGAAAATAATAAAAATAAACCTTGGAAAAATCATTAATTTCAAAATTCAACAGAATTTAACAGGACATTTTTAATACGTGCTTATGAGTATGTCATTTAAATCTACTTAATAAACGCGATCTCACACCTTCATTCCGCACACTTCAAAAGTAAAAACTTTAGTCCATTCCAAAATTCAACATTTTTTACAAAGCACTTATGAGTGTGCAATTAAATTCCACGCTGTTAATGGCCTAAGTTTGTCATAATGCATCCATAATATGCATACACTCCTAACATTATTACAAATTGAAGTTTTTGAAGTTTTATTATTACACTGTAGAACAATGATTTAATCCTGCGGCTCACATGTGCTTGCTGTTGGCTATGATTTTATTTTATATCGAGAGACTTACAGTTTGTGTAGTTGTTTATTTTATATCAAATGCTGATTAAAGCTGATTTGCAGTGTAGTATCAGCTTTTGAAACTTTAAGGCGCTTAAAATGAATTTTATGAATTTAATGAATGCTATTCCTATTCATAGTCTTTTATTTTAAGGTTACGAGCCGTTGTCTAAGCATTTCACTGCATATCGTACTGTGTATGACTGTGTATGTGACAAATAAAATTTGAATTTGAAATGTTTAAATATTGAATTCTATGAATTTATTATTAAAAGTGAAATAAGCCAAAATCCTCTTGTATACAGTATAATGTGGACAAATGACCACCGTCTAACTGATGTGTGATGTACCTGTTTCTGCCAGAGTGCAGTGAGCAGCCTCAGAGCCACACCCCTCAACTTGGAGCAGCTGGCCAGCATCTGGAGAACATGCAGGACCTGCGGTATACAGAACTGAGAGAACAAAGACGAGCTTCAGCATAATGAGGAAACTCTGAAGACCCATCTAAAGCGATCGAGAAAACCATAATTCCCCTTAAAGCAGTTTAATAACAAGGCTCAGTTGCATAGGGACAATGAATCAGAGAGCTAAAACCCTGAGTCAGTGCTTCAGCACTAATTTAACATTCGGATTTCATTAGGGAAGGACAGACATCGCGCTGTTTTATTAAAACTGGGCTTAAAACACAAGGAGCCATTGTTTAAGTGAACCTGAGGATTAGAATAGATAAATATATAAAGGAAAAAGAAAAGATTACTGATATCAAACTCAGATAATCCTGCAAAAAAAAAAAAAAAAAAAAAAAAAAACAGGTCCAGAGTGTGCTCTTTCTCAAACGTTAGAGAAAAGTTTTTTGTTGACGTTATTGAAATCATAAGCCCATGTCAGTGTCTCTCCGTAGCATACCTGAGGATAGAGCAGTGATGAATAATGTGCAGGGCTGCAGAGACTGATGAATTACAATAGCAAGGGGAAGCAGTGGACTGTTTCATGCATGTGCCCACAGCACCAGGTGAGCTGTTGCCATAACAACAAGAGAAGCATAATTACAGTCCAAAAGCAGCCTATTTCTATTTCTGTACCAAAAACTGAGCGACAGTATGCAGGACAGAGGATCAGCTCAGGAAGCTTGGTGGGGCGGGACTTAAAATTTTTAGCAATAAGACAATAGGATTTATGTGCTGGCAGTGCAGTGGATAAACTATGTGTGAAGTGTTTGTTGTTAATTGTTATTATGCTTTTCTGTTCTTTACACGTTTCATTTGAAATTACAGTTTCACTTTGCTAAACAGCCTATGGAAGAGAAGTGGAACAGAAATACAAACCGTGTGTGTTCCAAGCTTCGGCAAGGTGAAGAGAACAGAATGAGACAGAGTCGGGTCAGAGACTCGGCCCTGCTTAAACATCAACACTGGCAGCAGACACGGGACCTGATACAGAGTGAGAGAGAGAGAGAAGTAACATGACGAGTGTGTAAGTAAACACAAACAAGATAAAAGAAGAAAACTAAAGTACAGACAAAACAAAAAACTAAAATGAGAGAGCAAATGAAAAGTGAAAGTGTGACAAAGAAAGAAATAAAGAAAGGAAGAATGAAAAGGAGAAAAAAGAACGAAAAAGAGGAAAACAAAAAAGAGAAATTGCTAAAAAGAACAAGTATAAAGAGCTATAAAGGACAAGCAAAGGTATGACAGAGAAAGAATGGAAGAAATAAAGAAAAAGCAAAAACGGAGGAAAAAGCGTAAAAGAAAATGAAAAGAATTAATCAAAAGTGATCAAAGTAAAAGAAAAAAAAAAAGTAAAAGAAAAAAGAAAAGAAAGAAAGAAATAGAATGAAATTAGAAAAGAAAAAAATGGAGAAAATTATTTTAAAAAAAGGAAAACTTAAATGTGAGGGAAAGAAAGACAAGCAAAAGAGAGTGAAATAGTAAAAAACATGCAAAACAAAGATTAAAAATAAAGTAAAAGAAAAGAGCAAAAAAAAAAAGAAATGAACTGAATGAAATTGGAGGAGAAAAACAGAAACACTATGGAAAAGAACAGAAAAAGATGAGCTCGACAGAAAGACAGACAAAAAGAGAAATAATATGCAGTCTCAGCAGAATGGGTGGAAATGTGAGTGACACACGAGATAAACGTGACAGAAATATGCACACAGGCATTTATGACGTTGAACAGTTGGGGAGCAACAAATCCCTCCAGGCTAAACGTAAGGAAAGATGGACGGGGCTCAACTGGTAGTGAGACATGTTTGCTTAGAGATCACTCAGGAGGAGGAAGAAGAAGAGAAGAAAGGGGAGAAGGAGGAGGAGGCGGAGGTGTTAGAGCGCTTCTTTCCCCCCCATCATTACTGCTGCTACACTGAGGGAGACTGTCACAACCCATCCATCTCACACAGTGTGTGTGTGGAGAAAACACAGAGCGGGACGACCCACAGTCACACGGCTTTGAAGTGCCGTCCAGAAGCTCCAGAATCCCTCCGTGTTTCTCTCGCTCTGCTTTGCTCAAGACGCTCTTATGTCTTAAAATGTTATTTTAGGATGCTTTTATCATGCTACGTGTTGGCGTGTGGCCAGTGTTTATCCGGCTTTTAAGGCCTGAGAAAATTCTCATGTTTTCAGCCTGAGGGGTAGAACTGGAAATGTTCAGGGAGCTAAATGAGTGTCAGAATATCGTGAGGCTCCGGTACCTGCCAAGTGCAAGATGAAAGAATACCAATCTTAATCTTTGCCTGGAAACTAAAAGGAAAAGAAAAAAAAAAGAATATCTCTATTTAGTATTTTGGGAATTTTTCCCCTCACACAAACGAATACTGTAGACCGCTTTGTAATTATTAACCGGACGATACGTTAAGAATATCACAGTCATACACAGCATATGCACTATTTTTTTTTATTTTATCGCTACCATAAAAGAACAGTCAAGTCTTATTATGAACATATGACTTGCTGACCTCAATTTGAATTCATATTGAAAAACGGGCCAGCGATCACCACACAACCGCTCTGACCCCGCGCAGCAGAAACTCCCTTATTTCAGGCTAGTGGAGACAGTGTTAGATGTCCTAGAATTAGGGATTAACCCTACGATGCTCCAACTACACACTCCGCACCGCAGGAGCCAAGACGAGCGACCCGGCCTGCTGAGAACGGCACAACCTCCGACCCCATCATCCGGCCAATTAACAGCCCTTGGGAGGTTAAACTAATGCTAAACTAATGGGAGGAGGAGCAGGAAGGGCAAGGGCATGCGGTGGGGAAATGACCACAAACAATTGTAACAACATAAGGTGAAGCGTGATAAAATGCTAATAATTATAGAAGATGATTCCACTTTTATCATAACGTATTAATATTATAAAGGGTTGATTTTTTTGTTGCATAGATACATCCTATTCTACTAGCTATAATTAAATAAATAAAAACTGATTTTTTTTATTTTATTTGGAGATGGTCAACAAAAAATAATCCTAGGAGGCAGAAAGAAAAACAGACATTGTGTACAGTAATGTGCAAAAGTCTGGAGCCATAGACTTTCTTTTATTTTGACTGTTGTCTTGAGGTATAGTTCTTTAGGCTTCCTTTTTTTGTCCTCATTTTCGGTCCAGTCCCTGTCCAGTTTCGGAGGAACGTTTTCGTTTCTTGCACCATACAGAGACCTATGAATAATTCAAGCATCTAAAAACATCTAACTTAAGGCATGAACTGGTGAGAAACCGGTGCAGATGATGACCGATGATCAGGCCGGTGATTAGTATATTGGTGATGCTGAATGCTGAGTGGTTAGAACAGACAAGAAGGGAAATGAGACTGCTGCTGAGGTCATTACATAAACAACCAAATTTTAAATTGTATCTTTAGCCATCTGAAGCAGTATCCTTTTGCTACCATTTCTTTAATTTAATCTACATCATAGAATTATATTTATTATGAGGAAATGCACAGTACAGTATGTTAGTGGGCGAGATCAGTTGGAACTTTCGAAAAAAAAATTGACTTGATTTTAAAACTATAATGAATTAACTGGTTACATATCTGTACATTTTACCTACATACCACAAAGGTGTAGAAGGAGAAAACGTGGTTATAAATACCACCCTGAGCTTTAAAGTCTATTTTTTATTAGTTGATGCTATGAGTTCATATGTTGAATGTGAGAACCACTAACAACTCTTTAAAAACACTTATTTTATAGTTTTTGAAATTTTTGAGGCAATTCTTGCCCCATGGTCCCCATCCCACGGGTTGAGCTTGTTTATACATTATTTCTTCCCAACATCCAAATTGCATGTTTACCTCACCCTAAATGACTGTTCACTTTAGCTTAAATTCAGTCGAGTGCCCATTTTCTTTCACGCTACACATGCATCACTGGCTTAATATGACATGAATAGATAGTCGCTCACATCAGAGTTAAACATCTCCATGATTTTAGACTCTCCTGAAGCCTTCCAAATGGAGTCCCATTATTCCATTTTTGCCTGACTAAATGTTATCGAGCTAAAATGATGTGTATGATAAACTGTGCCAAGTCTACTCAGGCTTGTTCAAGCGTAAGCTCCATTCTCACACAAATTGCTTGCATTGCTGAATTCACCATCGGGGAATCTGCAGGTGTCATTGCTATGCCATCTCTTCTTCTTCTTCTTCTTCTTCTCCCATAACTGCAAACTGCTCCAATTCCTCAGCTGCCAACGTGTTGCCTAGCAACTCTGGCATCTGAATGGATAATAGGCAGGAATGGGAGAGTGGGGGGAAAAAAAGCTGGGTACTGTCTCTGGGTATGATTTCAATTCATATGCCACCTTCTTTAGCATTAACAAGTAAGATTTTTTTTTTCAAGACAGCACACGCCACAGGGATGTCAAACAGCATTTAAATTTCAAGTACTTTAAATAATTAGCATTGGAATATTAATGAGCCTATAATTTTCTATGGCCTCAGACAGAATAAATATTAGCAATACTGTAGCAATGTGTGACTGTATAATACAACCAGGTTCATAAGTATTTGGACAGCATCCCAATTCCTTTTACAATTTTGCCTCTCTAGACCACCACTAAGAAATGAAGCAGTCAAAATGTGAATGAAGTGCAGCAGTTCTAATAAAGCTTTAATATAGAGATTTAAAATATTTTCTCTTCATTTTCAGTCTCAAAAGTAATTGGATTCTCTTATGCGGTCTAAAGAGGTGCTGATGCAAATAACGCTTTAAGATTGAAATAACAAAACAGACTGAAATTCAAATCAGAGAGATGGCAAAAGTGTTATCAGTGGCCAAATATGAAATTTGTACAGTACGTTCTTAAATAAAAAAAATGCACTGACAAGTTCAGCAACACCAAAAGGCCTTGAATAATACAGAGTACAACAAAAGTGGATGATCACAAAATTCTTTCCTTGGTAAAGAAAAACAACTCTTCGAAAACATCTAGCCAAGGCAAGAACATTCTAAAGTAGGCGGTCATATTATTGTAAAAGTATGTAATAAAGAGATGCCCTCATGAATGTAAATACAGAGGGTTTACTTCACGATGCAAACCTCTGGGATCACTCAAAAACAGCAAGGCCAGATTATACTTTGCTTAAAAACAACTAAAAACTAGGGGGAAAAAAGGAAAGAGTAATGTTCCAAAGCATGCCATATAATATGTCAAAAATGCTGGCATCAGCATTAGCATGAGTAGGTTAGTGGTTAGCACTATCGCCTTGCACCTCCAGGTCCCGGGTTTGACTACTGAATTGGGTTTGTGTGCATGGAATTTGCATGTTCTTCCTGTGCTTAGTGTGTTTCCTCCGGGCACTCTGGTTTCCTCCCACAGTCCAAAGACAAATTAGGCTAATTGGCCAGAATTGCCCATATTATGTAAATGTGTGTGTGAATGTTGACCGAAGATCCTACCATGGTTGTACAAATGAGAATAAATACAATGGTCACTATTGGCCTCCACGGTCCCTAGTTGGACTACAGAGGTTCCTAGATGAATGGATGAATGGATGGATGGATGGATGGGGGTATATGAATCCAAAAATCACCGTTATCCAAATATTTATGGACTGTATTAATCATGGAAAGTTAGATTTATTATGTACATGGGTAAGCCAGTAAGGACTAAGGAGCTTAAGAACGATACTATTTTGTATACTCCCCGCAGTACAGTCCAAATCTCAAATTCTATTTATTTGTGTCACATACCAAATAAAACGCTACAGCAGTTTCAGCCACAGAAGAAGTCAGAATCCATTAACATCTTAGACACAACACCAACATGTCCTTTTTTGCAGTTTATATACTAAATTGTAAAAACCCCAAAGTGCAATTACCATTTTGTTACATCAAGCAAATGACTTTTAGCCTAAAGTATTTAAATAAACATTGTTATAATCATTGAAAGCAAATACGTATTTCAGCTTTGATAAATGTAGGATTACATTTCACAGTAATTACAGTTAGATTCAGCCTTCTCGGGTCACATACACAAGACTTAATCTAGGACTTCACAAATATTTGATCTGTAAGTGTAAAATAAATTGCACTGACCCACTGGGAACAGGCAATTCAAATATCATAATTAATTGTGTACAGCAATACTGGAGCTATTTATTTATTACAGTCATAAAGCTATTTGTTCCTGACCTTTCAACAGACACGTGACAGGCCACAGAAATGCAATTGTATATATAAATAAATTTTAGGCTGTGATTTTCCACCACTGTGACAAAAATAAACTCCCTGAATATATTCCACATCCCTCACTGAATTAATCCGCACTCTTAAACAGGGGGCCGTTAAACAAGCATCTATCCCAATCTACGTACTGTACAGTATGTTGCAACATTCTTGAAAAAGTAATAATGACAGTGTCTGGGATGTACCTGAGCCGGATCAGCCTCAGCAATGCCTGCTGCAGTGTCCAGTGCCAGCCTGCAGAGATCCCCCTCACTCCTGAGGATCAGGTGCGTGACCAGGAGAGGAAGAGCATCGTGGACACATTCGCACAAAGGAAGAGTGGACCGAACGGAATAGAGCCAGTCCATTGCTGCCGAGGGGTCCGCGGAGACTTGCCGTAATACACTTGTGGCCACTTGCAGCTCGCTGTACCATGTGCTGAGAGGGAGAGTCAGCTGTGTGCTGTTCTGCAGAGTGAAGAGAAAAGGTATATGTTAATAAATTATAGACAAAACAGAGGACTTCTTAAAATGCCAAATGTAGAAAGTGCATTATTTTCATTTAAACAATTATTTGCCACAAACTTGGTTGCATAAGACATTTGTGAAACTGCAGGAAGGTCAAGGTCGGGTACCTGAACCGGACTGCTCATCTCTTTCTCGATCGTCTGTAGCAGTGAAGTGGCCAGGTCTTGATTCTTTGCCTGTGTGTGAGGGTCAGTGAGTGCCTCCATGAGTGTGGAGCAGGACAGCACCTGCAGCAGTGGCATCACCAGCACTGAGGCACCCCATATAGGTTTCTCTTCAGGTGGAATGATCTTTACAGCTGTGAGCATGAAAGGACACAATGCAGATGCAAAAAAAAAAAAAAAAGACGATTACACTGGCACTAATACAAATATGATGATAAATATTTAGTAAAGTTAAAGAAGTGCAAACTACAACAAACGGCGAAGAATTAGCTATGGTAACAATCTATTTCATACAGTTCCCCCTTTACTCCAGCACACATAAGGACTGAAGTCAGTTGCTTTAGTTTTACCAGCTACATGATGAATATCAGGCAGCATGGAGTCCCCAGTTTGATCCTGAGCTTAGGTTACAATCAATGTGGAGTTCTCGCGTGTCCTTGTGGGTTTCCTCTGAGCTCTCAGGTTTCCTCAAGTGAATTTATGACATGAAGTGCCCCTAGGTGGTAATGAGTGTGTGAGACTATATGGTACCCGGTCATAGACAGACATCTCATCCGAGGTGTATTCCCAGTTCAAATACAGTGAGATCCAATGTAGCCCTTGACAAGGATAACATTACAGACGACTAATGACTGAAATGGCTTTTTTTTTTATCAATAACAAGCAAGTCTATACAGTATAGCAGTCCTGTATAGCATAGGATGCACAGAAACGAAGTTGTACAACCAAATCATGACTTTGTATAGGAAATTAAAAACACAAAGTGAAAATGTGATTAGGATTCACCTATTTTTCCTCAAAACAAAATTTGTGAATTCCTTTGTGCATTGCTCAGACTTAAAGGTCCCATATTTTACTATTTCCTTAACAAGTTAACATAAATCCCCCAAATCCCCTGTAAAGTGTATGTGAAATTTCCGTCAGTTAATGCAGTTTTCCATATCTTAAGCTCTCTTTTTTTCACTGTGTGTGTGTCTTATATGAGGTCACAACAGGGTGAAAATTGCCATTTTTAAGTCGCAGACAATAAAAAATAGGGGGAAAAAACAAGAACAGACAATAACCTTTTTTTCTCAGCTTTTTTGTTGTTTGGACAAACATACAGTAGAGACACATCTGAGTGTATAAAATGGCTAAAAAATAAATTATGCTTAGTACAGTCGATCTTCTTTTAGTAGAACAATATGGCCCAAATATAAAAATCTGAACTGTATGTTGAGATCTTAGTCTTTATATGAATTTATTCTGCTATTTTATGAAACTTGATGGCATAAATACAATGGTCAGCACCGGACCCCAGGGTCCCTAGTTGGACTATAGAGGTTCCCAGCTGGATAGATAGATAAAACTTGATGTAAAAAATAGTTTAAATAAGCTTCATGTGAAGTGTGGAGAAGTTAATGAGGTGTGTGATTTAGGCAGATAAAATGTTTAGCTTGACGTTATCTCTGTTGTTAGCAATACCCATGTAGCTCCATAACAATACTATAGAGGTAGTAATAATAATAAAACATTTTATTTATAATGCACTTTATATTTGAAGCAAATCTCAAACTGCTACAAATTATTTTGAATCAAAAGCGCTGATAAAAAGATCAGTTTTAAGACCAGATTTAACAGCATCAACAGTCTGTGGCGTCCTCAGATACTCGGGGAGAGCATTCCACAGTCTAGGTGAAGCTGAGCAAAAAGCCC
>JAQMYK010000001.1:23432733-23443904 GCA_030014345.1 Clarias buthupogon
GTGTCCTCCCACAGACCAAAGAAATGCAGATTAGGCTAACTGGTGTTCCCAAATTGCCCATAGTGTGTGTGTGTGTGCCCTGTAATGGATTGGCACAGGCTGGCATTGGCTCAAGGCCACCCGTGACCCTCACTCACGATGAGTAAGTGAGTAAATAATTAATTTGTCAACCTATTGTTAGGAATTTGCATTCTGTCGGTACAAATCCTGACGATACCAGAGCCAGCTGTGGCCTAGAGCACAAATGGTCATGCTGTCTAGGTCAGGCAGATGGCACACACTATCCCCACTGTTAATCAGAGCAACATTAGCCAATCACAGGTATCTGTGAACTCAATATCCGTAAGATATTGAATATATATACGTATACAGTATATATTAATTCTGAGTAAAAACATTTACATTTTAATGTCTGAATGCCAGACATCTTCAAAAATTTTCCTTACCTATAAAAAAACAGATGTGTTTTTTTTTTTTGTTTTGGTCAAATCTCAAGTACAGTAGCTGCAGGTTAGAAATATAACAGTTTATGCAGCTTGACACACACATTAAATGAACTGCTTTATTTAACAAGCTCTGCAAAACTCACAGTAAATACTAAAAGTAAAAGAAGAAGTGGACTATCTCCAACCACAAGGGTTACACCCATGCACATTATCTTGCTGGACCTCGCCTAAATAATCTGCCAGGTTCAGTGTTCGGAGCAAAGTCATTCCGTTCCGTGACCCCGAGTCACGGGCACACCTCGGTCTGAGGGTTAACATTAAACAGGAGGCCTCCATTATTCTCCCAGACAGGCCTCTAACTCATTTATCTCCTTATCTATCTCCTGGTGTCCCCATCCAACTAGGGCAATACTCACATCACTGGAACCCATCCATCAGGCTCCAGTTTGGCCAGACAGCCACAACATTACCTGCTTCAGTGTCTATTCAACGGATGTCCGACACCCTGACCTTCTTTATTCATAGAGTTTAACTGCAAGTTCACAAAGCAAACAAAGAATCTGAACTTGTTGGTTTTGTTCATGGGGCCACCACCAGTACATAGTCTTTTTTTCAGTTCTCAAAACACTATTTAGTTCACTTCACAATAATTAAGTCATCTAACAAAGCCATCTAACTATCAAGAATGGGAAACACTACAGCACTACTGCCGTATTATAATAAAGTATGATCGAATATTATTTTGCAATATATTGCATTCTTAATTCCATTTCCACAAACAAAAAATGCATCAGTAAGCTTGTGCACATTTTGTTTAGTGTAGAATAAAATGCAATGTTGCTATGAGCTACGCAATTTCATTAGCAAACACTTTCATTTTACTTTTGAATATTTTGTTTTGCATGAGGAAGAGTTCAACACTATACTTATGTATTATCACTTTTCCCAGGTGACAGCTTTATCCCAAGATTAAGATATTTCAATACAGATAAACAGATATTTTTTTTCTCATCTTTATTAAGTTTGAACTGTTATTTCAAACAGTTAAAATCCAGAATATTAAGGGACATCATAACCTAAAAGAACATTACTGGAAGACAAAATGTTTTGGATGGTACTCTCGTATTTTCTAAATGGCCTTATGACCCTACAACAGATTGCGGAGGTGGCACCAGGCAGATGGGCAGCCTGGGCATCACCATGCCACTTTGATTAATTCTGGCACCTTCTCTGATGTCCAAGCTGCAATCCCAGACGGGTTCACGCAAAGACAAGCTCTCCAGCCATTCATCTTCTAGCCAGGCGGCACCCAAAAGAGACAAGGTTAGTTTACAGTTCTAGTTTTAACCACTCCATGGTTTCTCCCAACATATGACACCATCGTTAGATTTAATAGCAAGCAAAGATAAACCACTCAGGAAGCATTAGCTGAGAAATGAGGAGCGAGGAACAGGAAGCACCCCTCCCCCCATATTATGTCTGCTATGCCCCTGACTTGCTCATGAAGCCTGGATCACAAAGGCCAGGATTTTCTATAGGTCATGTCGATAGAAGGCAATAAGCACGGTCACTCAGCAGTGCCTGTAAATTGGATAAATGTTACGACTGTTAAGACTCATCACTATTGATTGATTTCAGCGAAAGAAATCAAATTACACGTTTATCACCGCTAATGAGACAGCCGTCCCCAAGGGTTTGATCATATTAGAGAGACACTTTATGAGCAATAACTCATGAAGACATATGACCTCTAGTGATAGCAGGGCGCTTGGCAGTTTTGTCCCAACATGTAATTTGCTACACTTAAGCTGGGTAATCACAGTATCATCAGTTGTGTTTTTTTTTCTTCATTCTGGGGCCACCTTTCTAAACAATTCCATCTTAACGCTCCCTGAAGTGAACCTAAAAGCTTTTAACTAGGAGTGTATCCTTAAAAACTACCCATGAAATCCCTTTGAGGAACAGTTACCAAGTGATTCTTAGTAGATCAGGCTAGTTTGGTGAACAAAGTTCCAACTCATGATGAAAAAATATATATATATATTAATTGCCAAATATTAACTTGCTAATTTCATACATGAATATCTTATAAGTGTTTTGTTCAAAGTCAGCACACTCTTTATGCACATATTAATAACATGATTAGTATTTTAATTTAAATTTAATTGAAGTATTGTTTTTACAAACTAATTTTGTAGGCCTCCTTTGTGGTTACTAAGCGTCTCCAAGCCAAAACTGCACACACGGGATACTTAGTAAGCAAATAACTACATTAGAATGCAAATACAAAAACTGTTGTTATTACATATATCATGAAGACGAACGTGAGCAGGAATAGCAACCGTTTTTGGATTGCTCTTGATTCTGCTTTAGTGCTTAGTAGTCCTTGGGGACCCCACCTGACTTGTGCAGGTTTATAACCTGCTTAAAGTGTTTTATGAATTTTACTAATACTAGAAAAGTGTTTATAACTGCACTGTGCAAAAGTCTTAAGCCTCCCCGATTTTTTCATATTAAATTAAAGAAACATGAACAAATGTTTCACTGTGAGAGGCTGCAAAGTACCTAAAGATATCATTTAAAAATGAGTTGTTTATGTAACAACCTCAGCAGCAACCTCATTTCCCCTCTCGTCTGCTCCAACCACCAGTATACTAAGCATCTGCCTTCATCATCACTCTGAAACTGGTCAGGTACAGAGACTGGACCGAAAATGAGAGGCAAAATCTTCATTCTGGTGATTTTCTGACCTTTACATTAACTATATTTAATTGATTTAATGCACCTGGCCTGGTACGAAGTAGTATTCAATGCATGCATCTATTAGCTATACCGCTTCCCATATGTGGGGTTGCAAGGGGTCTGGAGACTATTCCAGGAATCTGAGGGCAAAAGTCAGGATTGGGTGCCAATCCATCACGGGGCACAAACACAGTCTTATACACTAGAGTCAATTCGAAAATGTCAGTAAACCTACTGTGCCTGTCTTTGGACTGTGGGGAGAAACTGAGGTACCTGGAGAAAACCCACCAAGCACAGGGCAGAACATGCAAACTCCACACACAAATAGACCAGAGGCGACCAAGCCTGGAGGCGACAGCACTGACCACTAAGCCATCGTGCCGCCTACGGTAGTATTCACACATTTTGACTCACTTTAAGCACAATGTCACAAAGAAAGAAACACTGCATTGTTGCATTGCAAACTACAGATATGGCTGTTACAAAAAAAAAAAAAAAAAAAAAACATGAAGCCGTAAAATCCTTTGTGAACTGTTAGCCCCCAAAATTTTTTATACAAATTAGCACTATTAGACTTTTAGTAGCAAACTCACCTGATTGAGTATGGGCAAGAAAAGGTTGTGCTTTTGTCCCTCTGACTTGCTTGGATCTGTAGCAGCCTCCCAACCACCTTTATCAGCCCTTGTACATTTCTGATTTAGACAGAGATCAGAATTAAAACATCAGTTCGAGCTTCTTTTCTGAACACAAAAATCAATAGAATTACGTTTGTATGTATGATTCATCAACGGCAAACAACTGAAGGTGTAAACTGCATCTTTAAATCGAGAATCTAATGAAGTATTTATCACCATCGGGTTTTACAATATTAATTATTATTATTGTCTGTGCTTTACATAGGTATTGATTCTTGTATTGGTGCCGATGATGGATTGTGGTGCCACGATTTCAAGACAGTGGAGCAGGACGTAGGTTTCTCATACATTATAAATCACAAGGATATGACAGCACACTCTGCGCTTACTTTCATCTCTGCTCACTATTCCCTCAGCCTGCACGCATCTCTCAGCCGGCCGGTGCATCCCGTTTGATTACGCCGTGTTTAGGTGAAAGAGGGAAGCCGTAATTCCAAGCTGACAGCATATTCATCTGAGCGTCTGCTTTCATCTGCGCTATTGCATACATGTGTTCTGTGCGAACAGAGGCAAGTCTTCGGTTTGTACTGTGCATGCCAGAAACTTAAACTTCCCTCACGTGCTACCTACAGGCTGTCAGCGAGTGCAAAACTAGATCATTCCCGAATAAAATACGCTGGAGCTTGAATGTATTCATCAAGATGCAAGAGGAAGAGCTTATAAAACACATTTCTGAATGTAGAGTGTTTAAATTCAGAACGAAAGATGCTCTCGGTGAACCCCAATGAACCCCCAAAACTACAAGCTCTTGTGAAATTTTGAAATATTGGTGCAATTATCTTTAAAATGAAGGCCATCTGCTCAGGCTTTCTATACACGAAACAGTATGATTACAACAGCAGCTACGTTCTTCTTCTTCATCACATGGTTATTGGGTCGTGCTGCTGGCACACCGAGGAGGGAGGATATGTGTACTTGTGATCCTCTATTATTATGGTGGGTGAGACAGCTTGAGCAGTTCGGGTGTGTGTGAACTGAATAAACATGAGAAAACGACAAGCTGCATTTAAGCTGCGTTTCTCCTTTCTCTTATATGGAAGTATGCAGATGAGCTCCGACAGCCTACTGCGTCTTTCATCCAAGTGGCCATAAACACAGGAACAATATCATGGACAGAATTTATAGTAAAGGAGTCATTTTAAATCAAATAAAAATGTGAAACAATATGGAGGATCTGATACATGTTTAATCCCTCAAGTGTCCGATTATAATAAAAAGTTATGAAGGTACCATAACCGAGACTTAGCTGTGGATTAGAATAAAACATGACTAAGCTGTTAGAGTCACACAACTCTCTGTAGCCCTAGGTGTGTTTTTGAAGCTTTCGCTCTCCTCTACCAAATATAACTTTCCCACACACAGCAGCGGTTTTATTTTTATTTCTGGTTTGAATCAATGAGGAAAGGAAAAGAGATATAGTGTGTGTGTTTTTTTTTTTTTTTGTTGCATTTTTGTATAGGGACAGAAACAGAAGGGTGATGTCAGACATGTTTGCAGTTAAACCACTAGTGTATTACAAAAATACTTGTCATGTTCAGCAAACTGTAAAATTGTTTTTGATCCACTGGCTGTTGTACAGCTTTTTGGCTTTAAAAGGAAACCTACACCAGAACAGGAATTTGGTTTTTTTTCCAATTCCTGTCTGTTGGAGTGATTGATATTTTCCTCAAGCTAGCATACGAGAATTTTAGCTCATCTAAAAATAATAATAAATAAATAAATATGTGCTTGAGAGAAGTGTTTTTTTAAAATCCCATAGCCTGTCCTGATTTAGAGGTGATCATATCGGTTTAGTTAAAAATATAATTGTTTATTTCAACTTCTATAATATTACAGCGGAACCTCAGGATACAAATAAAAATTTTATTTGTCACATACACAGTCATACACAGTACGATATGCAGTGACCTGCTTGAATGATCGCCGGTGACCTTAAAATAAAAAGGTTACAATAAAAAATTAATTATGGAATAAAATGAGAAATAGAATTTAGAGAAATTTAGCTATAGAAAGACATAGCTATTGAAAATAGAACAGAAAATAGAAAAATAGAAAATATAGAAAAACTTGGCTATACAATAATATACAGTAGTAATTTGAAATATAGAAAAACTATAGGAAAACGTAGCTGTAAACTTAATATAAATAAATGTAAATATAAGTATACACATTATATACATTGAGGGGGGTAGTAGAGTTAAATAGGAATATTTTTATAAATATGAATGTCCACGTTGTGTGCAAATGTGCATGAATGTGTAGGTGTGCCATAATGTGCAATGCATACGAATTCCTTCTTGAGGCGAGTTCGTAGAAATTCGTATAGCTGTACGAATGTTCTCATAATAAATAATGTAAATGCAGATAATCCATAGCAGCCACCCAAAAATATTACCAATTTGCAATACTATAATCATATTTTTGCATATAAAAACAGAAAAGACATGTAAGCTAAGTAAAATATGAAATAAATGGACATAATAAATAATAAATAACTTCACTTTGCTTTCCACTAAGGGAAACGAGGTTTGAATGTTTCCCGAATGTAAGCACAACTTGGCTGGCATTCGGTTCGTTTCGTATGCCGATACACGATTAAAATTTCATGTAAAATTTTAATTCAACGGATGGCTTTCATATACTGAGGTATTTTATTGTATACTGATATTTATATCCTACTTAATAAAGCAGTCTGTTGAATGTATTATATTGAAAGCCATGTCTTATTAGGATCAATTTACACATAAATGAAGCTGGAGGATAAAATGTCAACCCCATCACAATAATTTTAGTTGAAGCATAGCATTTTTCTGCACTAATCTTCAGCTGAAGTACATGAAAGACTGCTCATGCTAATTAATTTGGATTTACCGCTCCTCTCCGCGTTTATGCCATATTACTGAGAGAAGGTGTACAGTTTTCTTTAATATTATGCGTCCCAGCTTGGCTCACTTTCTGAAAAAATTGGCGGCACAGCAGACAACCAGACAGAAAGGGGTAGGAGCTGAAGCATAATCATAATGCCATCAGGGCTCCATGGGGTGAGAAACGTGACATTTTTGACTAATTAGTATTATGGCACAGCAAATGACTCGCCCGACATCTACAATACTGAAGCAAAATGACAGTGATGTGGAAGCGTGCTTTAAACCAAGTCCAACGCCAGTCTGGAATCCAGCATGGTTTGGTGTCATTCGGCAGAAAAATCTCAAAATCTGAATCGACATGGATGTTTTGCACCCCTGAAATAAAACTGTCACACTCTTTCCGAACAATTGATTGAGAATTAATACCAGTGGTGCCGATATACAGGCTCCCCTTGAAAAACTAATATACTGGCCGCTACACCTTCACCCTTTTCGATTGCCGTATCATTTTTACAGTCACCCAGTCAATCAGGGGTCCTTGAAACCGTTCTTACGGCACCCCCGGTCAATACTAATCATTCTTAAGGAGCCGTGTTCACAATGGTGGTCGTGTTTGATTGATTGTGGTCATGATGTGATGGCGCACCGTGCTGATGGAAGGAGGTTGAGGATGCTGTTAAGGACGTAGTGCAGGTCGGCGTGGCCCTGCTCCACCAGCAACACCAGGGCATCACAGCAAGCCGAGCGCACCACCACACTCTCACTGCTACACTGCTCCCACAGAGCTACCAGGGCCGGGCTCTGCCATGACAAACACAACAAACACAGCCAACATGCACCTTAATCATCCAGACAGCTCTAATAGCTGCAGTTTCAATTTATACTGTTCAATCATGCTTAGATCATTTCATTCTTTTAGATTAAAATGAAAACACATACTGGCTTGTTTTTTTTTTCATAATCACAAAAAATAAGCTAAACTGACAGTTAAAATTACCCAAAACAGGTTTGAGAAACGATAAATATTTATATTTTTAAATATCTGGATGTGCCATGAAACAATTCAAGAACCTATTAAGAGAAAAAAAAGTATCGGCATGCATACACTTTCCAAACTTAGAAAGAAATCAACTAGGAAAAAAACAATGTATTACACACAACCACTCACACTATACTGCTAAACCACTGCTATAGAAGCTGCTTCTGCATAATGAAACTTTTAAACCATTCAAAATCCATGCAACATACAACACTGTGCAAAAGTTTTGAGTCCCGCCCCAAAATATCTTTCTTTTTTTTTTTATTTGCTTACAAAGAGCCAGACATTCTTGTAATTCTTAGGTTGAAAAATAGTTCCACAGGCTTCCTGAAGGACTGTTTTAGGTTCTCATTTTCTCAATCCAGTTCCTGTACCTTACCGGTTCCAAAGAAATGCTTTTTGTTTGTTAAGGCACACAATGACCTATTAATCATTGTAGAATAAAAAAAACAAACATCTAACTTAAGGCATGAACCAATGAAAAACAGGTGCGGATGATGACAGATGATCAGGCCAGTGATTAGAATACAGGTGATGCTAAATGCTGAGGGGTTGGAACAGACAAGAGGGAAAATGAGGCTGCTGAAAAAAAAAAAAGATTGGTATATGGATCACAATTTTTAAACTGTATCTTTAGCGATTTTGCAGCCCTTTATAGTAAAACATTTAATTTAACATGAAGAAATGAAGGGTGGCTCAAGACTTTTGCACAGTAGCGTAATAAAATATTTCTTGCATTTTTTCCACAAGAATTTCATAATTTAAAATATTTCATAAAGTTAAGATGAACTGAAAGTATATCATCATTGGTGGTGTTGTTAGTGCAGAATTCACCTGGGAATTAGACTCTGAGATCTTGTCCTTTTGACCCTTCTCCTTCAGTAAAGCAGTAACCAAACTCCTTACAGCCTATACATACACACACACACATCATATAAACAGTATAAAAATCTTCGCACTCTGTACAAAAAAATACACAGAGGACTACATTTTATCAAAAGTGATTCTAATTATTTATTATAATAATAAAAAGTGATGATTTTGCATATGAGAATGAGAAGTGTATGATTTTTGAATGAACATAAAAGTTAATTTTAACCAAGGGTTCTGTATTCAAAGTTAGATCACATGCTTTAATATTCTAATTGCCGGTTTAATGTCACGTCTCATAGACTACACTGTATAGACAAAAGTATTTGGCCAAACCCACAATGACTGTATCCAAATGCAAATATTTCTATATGGAGTTGGTCCCTCTTTTGCAGCTAGAACAGCTTCCACTCTTCTTGGAAGGCTGTCCACAAGATTTGAGTGTTTCTGTGAGAATTCGTTCCTATTCATTCTGTAGAGCATTTATAAGGTCAGGGACTGACGTTGGATGAGAAGGCCTGGCTCGCAATCTCCAGTTCCAGTTCATTCCAAAGGTGCTTGTTGGGGTTGAGGTCAGGGCTCTGTGTTAGGGCCAGTCAAGTTCTTCACCAAACTCATCAAACCATATCTTTATAGTCCTTGCTTTGTGCATTGGGATACAGTCATGTTGGAATAGAAAAGGGCCTTACCTAAAGTGTGGCCGCAAAGTTGGAAACTTTGTCGGAAAGTTGGAAAAGCATTGTCCAAGATGGCTGAAGCCTTAAAATTACCCTTCACTGGGGGTAAGGGACCTGACTGAAACACCGGAATTCAATAATTAACAGATTTGGCCAAATACTCCCTATAGTGTATGAGATAATATAGTGGTCCATGATTGAATTAGTGACTATAGAGCAATAAAATTATTTACAGGAAACTGTAAAGTGTTTATTACTCTTATACCATGGCATTGTCTTTACTTATTAAAAAAAAAAAAAACTTTATTTCTTTTATAAAATGCTGCCATAAAATAAAAGGTTTTTAATAACGTATAGGAGAGTTCTTAACCAAATTCCAGTACAGTCATTTCAAATCTTGCTTGATGCAAGCCAGTAATTTGACCTCTCTGAAATGGTGAGTTTTTTTTGTCCACACAGTATATTATTATACACACTATAACTGCTATAATCAATCATAGAAACAGCATTGTCGTTTAAGTAAATGTCACACTTAAAACTTAATATATTTAAGAATAGAATTAGAGTTAATAACACTGATAGAATTCATTTATAAAAGATTCGAAAAAATGTTTTTTTTTTTTTAAGATTTTTTTTTTTTTTTTACCTGGGACTGAATGAAAGAGCTGGGAAACTCAAATCTCTTCTTTAAATTTTCACTCGTCATCTCGAAGCATTGCAGCCGGTCTGTGCTGGTGAGGAAATGAATATCCAAGCATGTGAACACATTTCCATTTGTTTATTTAGAAAACCATTTCAGGTCAGTTGACATTGATACAAGTCCTGCAGAACTACTTATGCACCAACAGACCCAAAGCAACTGCCAAGTGTCTTTCACACATTCGCTTATGTGTGCATGTAGCTGCAAATGAAACTCAAAGAGAAGAGAAACAGCAAACCAGCGGCATGGCAAAAGAGAAGACCGTTGGATAAACCTGGATATATTCGGAAAGAGTGAGCTGAGGATGTTTATCTATCTATATTTAGGCGGCCCAGAACGAGCTGAATGACGACTCAATTTTGTGATTCCTGGATGTGTTTTATTCAGAGCTCTTGTTCAGAGTTAAATTTAAAAGTGATGTGCAGATCAGAAAACACTAACACGCAAAGCAATTAAAAGTGATTAGACTGCTACAGTATAGGACATAATATCAGCAAGCATGCACACACACACAAAAAAAAAGATCCCTCTTCTAATGTTGCACAATTAATTGTATAAAAATCTAAATACTGGAAAATACACAGACTAATTATTTTATTCCTTAAGTCTTTAATTAGAAAATCTCACAGTCGGTGATGTTCCTGTAGATGCCAAATTGTGTATTCTGCATATCGTTCCTGAAACAATTCCAGTGAATAAAAGGAATCGAAGGCTGATTAATTTCTGCTCGTTTCAGGCCAAGTGTGTAATTGCCTTAAAATAGAAGGCCAGTGAAGATGAAAGGCCAGTCAATGGATCAGGGAGATGTTGTCTAACCTGGCTTTTGAAGGGCAAACCTACTCTGGGGATAAAAAAAAAAAGTAAACTGAAGACTTTTACAAGATCTAGACACCCTTTCTGCCTACATAAATTATTGGGTCATCACTGTTTGTTGAATTTTTATTATTATTATTAGTAGTAGTAGTAGTATTTTATGTATTTAAATGATATATATATAATAATTATTATTATATTTTAAAAATTTATTAATATTAATTTTAAGTGAATGAAAGACGGCTAAACAAAGGCGGACTGCAAATTGTGCTCAGCGAAATTGTCCAGAGGAGGCTCAAAAGGTAGCGCATTTAACACAAGT
>JAQMYK010000001.1:23448715-23480987 GCA_030014345.1 Clarias buthupogon
TTCTCCCCGTGCTTGGTGGGTTTCCTCCAGGTACTCCGGTTTCCTCCCACAGTCCAAAGATATGCAGGTTAGGCTAAGTGGCATTCCCAAAATTGCCTGTAGTGTCTGAATGAGAGTGTGTGTATGTGTGTATGCCCTGTGATGGATTAGTACCCTGTCCAGGGTGTACCCTGCCTCGTGCCCTAAGCCTCCTGGGATAGGCTCCAGGTCCCCACAACCCTAAATACAGGGTAAAGAAGGTGAGTGAGTGAGAGTAATAATTAACAACACAGATTCTATTTCAGGCCCACTTCAAACTGGCACATTCAGGCACATAATATTTTTAAAGACATTTTAAGTGGAAGATGTTTCTACAGGTAAAGGCTTCCCTGGCTGCAAAACCGCTTGAGAAACACTGATTTAAATCAACCCAACATAATTATGGCACATTATGAATGAATACATTTAAATAGACATAACAGATCTCTCAGAAAATTGAATGAAAGTCAAGGTGGTAAGGGTGGCAGCTGTACTATCCATGTGGCTTTCTGTCTACAGCTTACAATTTGCAAACATTTTATAAAGGGACAATAAATGCTTCTTTATCCTCCGTAGCAATTTAAGAAGGAACCTTCATATCTATGTTATACATTATACTTAACCTTATGTCAAATTGTTGAGTAAAATCAAGGTTTCTATCTTTCTAAAGCAGAATCAGAACTAGTTTAATTAATGAATAGTGCATCCACATTTGTACACACATAATGTCCTAGAAGGAATTCACTAATATGATTTAAAACATGTTCTGCTTCATTCCTCTGTGATGATTTCTCTGTGACCTTGTCAATGTTCACGCTTCTTACTGACTTTAGTTAGGTGCTGAGTTTGTAGGAATTCCAGACAAATGTTTCCTTTATATGCTGAATTGAGAGAGAGAAAAAAGAGAAGAAAGCATCTGGTGCATACATCTGGCATACATCAGAGGATATGAGACCTGATTTACTAAATGTAACATTAGCAAGAAGGATGAAAGTCATAATGAAAAAAGAATAGACTGACAGGTCGTGTTTACCTATGTAAACATGTTCCGGTGATTATAACAATTATTCTGACAATACTTTTTAGTATAGAAGAAATCCAAATTAAAAAGGAAAGCTCAGTGCCTATCAGCTGGATTTCCCACAATGGCCGTGCGATAAAATGTACAGTACATTGCCTAAAAAATGTTAAGTACAAGAAGCAGACAATTATTTAGAAAAAAATAGACATAGGGATTGTAATAGCTGATACAACCTAATTACACAGAAACAAACCTGTTCATTATTGTGTAGGTCAGCTGCAATGATTGTTACACCATCTGGCCCGGCAGGGATTAACACACTGAGCAACAGACCAATATTCATGGAAGTTTAAAATTAGCAAACGAGGTCCATTTAGGTGATTACGTACATACAATCAGATCCATTGAAAGTGACGGAAAGCAGAAACACTGTAAAACATGAAGATCTGTTAACAGTAGCTTATGTGCTCAATCATTTGCTTATTCAAATTATAATCATCAAAATTGTCCTAATGTAATAAGCCTTGTTTTTCCAATCTTGCTTATAGTGGACTGTACCGTTTACATCACTGGTTACATTATTACCCATATGGCTTATCAACATCTGAACAGGAAGTAACACAAATGTCAGCATTAACCTTAACAAAGGAAGGCATTTTGCAAATGTACTGATTGTAACGAACCTTTGCTAATCATTACCTTAGTGCATTCAAGCCTCCCATTGAGTACAGTACGTAGGTTAATAATAATGATGATGTGTTTTTTGTTTAAAGTTTTTAAAGTTCAGTAGCTTACTGTAATAACTTTACACTCCAATAATGTTATAAATAATAACGTCTCCAAAACAACACTTATTTTTCTACATATTGCTCTGTATTTTTTTTTTTATTTGTAACCATGTATACTGTGTACTAATGGCTTAATAAATGACGAAAGCGACCTTAGGAACCACATAGCTGTTTACTTAGGATTTGTTTATCAACATAATCCACTTATTGTAATATTAGACTTAAATGTGTACAATCATATTTAGTGTGGCATTATGACGCAATGCATAGAACTGGTGCTATACAGCTCTATTGTCCCAGACTCAAACCTTAGCTCAGGTTATTGTTTGTTTAGAGTATCTGTACATCTTGTCCTTGTGTCCATGTGGGATCCCTCCAGGCTTTCTGGTTACCTTCCACCTTCTAAATATGGCACATTAGGTGGGATAGTTATTCTAACATGCCCCTGGGTGTGTATGTGTGTCTGTGCACTGTGATATCTAATTCAGGGTATTCCTGAGACAGAGAGATTCACTGCAACCTTATACTATACGAAAATATGGAAATATGAGTGAAGATGAATAAATTAGCATGGTTTGGATGATTCGAACCATAAATCATTCCATTAGAATAGGTTTAGGTTAGACTTTTTTTTTGTTTCCAGTCCCAGTGGTAAGCATGTTTGCTTAGTACCTTTAGGGTTGGGGTTCAAATCTCACCTCTGGTCCATGTGTGTGGAGTTTGCATTTTCTCTATGTACTCGGTGGGTTTCCTCTGACTGTCTACGTTGTAGCCTGAATGGTACTTTCAAGTTACCTCTAGCGTATGATTAGGTGTGCGAGTGTGAGTGTGTGCGTCTGTGCCCTGCGGTGGGTTGGCACCTAATTCAGGGTGTGCCCTGCCTTGTGTCCTGAGTTCTCTGGAAACGACACCAGGGCAACATGACCCTACAGATGAAAAGCAGAACAGAAAATGAATAAATTATGTTGATTTGATCTGATTTGAAGCATAGCATTACTTCATCGACCTGTTTGACTGCATTGGTTCTGTCTCTTGAGAACCGCTGATTTAAGGAGTAGGACACCATTTGACTCAAAGGACAGTCTCAACCCGAGTTTTTATGAAAGTATTATAATTGGAAATTACTTTGTGCAGGAGAAAAAAGTAAAACGGCGTGCCAATGGTTCCACGAGGTGCGTCTTATGATCTCTTTAAGGATATTAATTATGTTAATTATTTCCTTAAACATGTGTCTTAGGTTATACTACACAATTTAGGGAGAAAAAAAAAACGTTGTGAAGACGTCGAGAAATCATGGTGCTGTCCTAAACCGCGGTCTGTACAACCAACGCTGTCCTGTTCTGGCACTAGGTCGCCTAATGTGTGGCTTTTGGAAGCAGCCAATCGGCGCGTTCTCTCTGGAGCGTGCGTGCGCGCGGGCGCGCGCCTTCGCCTTTACGCGTCCACGTACATCCAGAGCGCATGCGTCTCACTTCACTTCACTCCTTGAAACTCGGGCTGGGGCTCAATTAAGAGACCATGTCCGCCATCGGCCGTCCGCAGTCCGTGCTAGTCTTATTTAAACCAAATTCTCCATGAAATAGCATTATCCCGTGGCCTCGAGAATGGCCGGCTCGGTGAGTACCTGCTGAAACGGTGCTCTCTCTGTGTCTTGCGATAGCGCCGTTGTGTTTTTTTTCCCCCTTCTCTCTCTCTCTCGCTCTCTCTCTCCCTCACTCTCACTCTCTTCTCCGTATCGAAGGAGGCGTATGCGCGTAATCAACGCGCACTAAAATTTGCATGCATATTTATTTATTAAAGTATAGTAGAAATAGTTGCATGCTGCAGAACGGAACGAGGTGCTGTTCGGCGAAGCCGGCTGTGAGCGGAGCCGGAGCTCCTGTGTGCGCTGAACGCTTTAAACTGTACAGCAGTCAGAGAAGATTAGAACTAATCACACTGCTTCTCGCTGTTCCGATCGTGCTGTTGTGGGATGATGGAAGCACTACGTTATTAGAGCTACAGTACAGTTGCTTTTTTATTTATTTATTTTTGTTTTGTTTATTTTGTCTTGGTGCTGTTGCAGGGTGCTGTTCAGGTGAAGCTGGAGCTCGGGCACCGCGCTCAGGTCCGGAAGAAACCCACCGCTGAGGGCTTCACACACGACTGGATGGTGTTTGTCCGCGGGCCGGAGCACACCAACATCCAGCACTTTGTGGAGAAAGTAGTGTTTCATCTGCATGAAAGTTTCCCCAGACCAAAAAGAGGTGCGTGGAACCCTTGGGTTTTGTGTGTAACGCTGTGTGGCGCATCGCTCTGCGCTAGGTGTGTGTGCGCGCGCGCGCGTGTGTGGTGTGTAATTTTTTCTATTATTATTTTTTTTGGCTGTTTTCATGTTTGCCTCAAATGTCTCAAATTGGACATTTTTTTTCACAAGTTGTTGATTTTTCATCTTAATAGCTATGCAGTTCCAAAAATTGCTGTAAAATGTCATAATAATAATAATAATAATAGAATTAAATTGAATTGGACAGCCATTTGACAAAAGAAGAATGTATTAATATTAGTCTCATGGATGGCTGGATCAGGAAGTGTTCATTTCCTCCCCATGTGTGAAGACTTTTGTTTGGGACACTCTATAGAAAAGCTATAAAAGTAGACAAGAAATCCTTTCCCCTTTAGAGACCCGGGCTTCCATCTGTGCACCTAATGACAAGCAGAACTATTTCAATTCCTTTCCTTTTTTTTTTTTTTTTTTAAACTCATTGGAAATCTTATATACACAGAAGCTAGACGGAATGAGGCAACATGCTACATTTTGTTTCAGGCCAGTGGACTTAAGCAGACCTGGTCCACTCTTTTATGCAGGAGGAACGTGATCAATTAAGCTGTTTGTTGCTTTGAAGCACGGTTTTCTGCCGCTTTGCTGCGTTTGAGTTTGCACTGAGGAAACAAGTGCTGGGCGAAATGCCAGCCAGGGTCTGTCCTAATTACGCACGACTCACTGCAGACGAAGGTTTGCTCTGTATTGTTTGTGCTTGTGAGTTTGGGCCGGTCTTACTGCGCTTTGCCTTTTCTTTCAGCGAGTGTCTGCATGCAGCCAAAACTGAGAACATACTGTATAATTCTGTATTATCGTTATAGCCCTGCTGGCATTTCCATTACTGGTATTGGTAGAACCTGACTTTTTTTAAAAATCTTTGGCACTTGCAGCATCCTGGTCAAACATTTCAGCTCTTCAGGGTTTTTTTCCCTTTTTTTCTGTGTGTTTTTATCATGCATATCATGATATTTTGCAATATGAAGCAATACAACTGAAATAGGTCTGACATGTCGTGCCACCCTAACAGGGATGTGATTGTGACTGGAAGTAATCCCAAACACATGACGCAAAAAATATGACCGTATTATGCTGTTGGCATGCCAACGGGAGTTGCATAGATTTATAGGCGAAAAGCAAATAGTAGTGCAAACAAGGAAGATTAGAATGGTGTTCAGTTATTCGCCATGGTTTCGATTTAAACTTGTAGTTATTCCTTATTGTGATCTGTGCATCAAAACAGTTGGGATCTGACTGCATGGTCTGGTTCTACACTGTACCAGGACTTTTGCTAGTGTAGTGCAGCGGGGAATCCCACCGCAAAGTTTGGTAAATAAAACGCCTAATTTGGATTCTGTTTTGCTTCTGTTCGACATGACTGACTTAGTAAATGTGTGGTAATATTTTCTCAATTTGTGTAGCCTATGTACACCACTGGTCATGATTCATAGGGCATAGCAGCATAAATTTTCATGTTTATATTAGCTTTGTAGGGACATTCTCTACTACCTGCGGTGTGTGTGTATGGGTGTTGACATGGTAAAAATCTACCTTGTCATATTACAACTGAAAGTCCTAACTTGAAACATGCATTGTGGGCTGTGTAAAAATGACAAGAGGTGTACCAAATGTAGGTCTGTTTTAACATCCCTGCTGTAACCCCCCACCCCACCCCACACCACACCATCCTTCTTGACAAATGTGCTGCGAGGCCTTCTGAAAAAGTTCAAAACCAGCAGGAGGATACTTAACCTCTAATAAATCCTGCCTTATGACACTGCCTTAGCGATTCTCCCAAACTCTGTTTCAGAACTACGTGGTATGCAGCCTAATGTGTTTTTGCAGCATGACAAATTAAGAGCTTTAAATACTTCCTGAGGTTACTTGCATGTTGCAAAGTGGTATCTTTTTGTAATTGATTTGACAAAGTGTGCCATCCAGAACCGGTTGAGGGATGTAGCGCTGTAATAGGGTTGTGCGTTACACACGTATAGATCAGTTTAGATTAGAGCTTTGGATGGTCACTTGCCTAGATATTGATTGACAGACCTGAGTATCTAGTGTCTTGTTTATTGTGAAATCATACACGCACAAAAAAGTGGCCTTTATTATTATAAATGAGTCACAGGCGCCTTGTGTTTAGTGGATAATTCACAGCGGGGCTCTCTGTGGCCACTGAATTCAGATAACCCGCTTTCTTAGACAGGACAGAATTTATGCCGGTCGTGTAATGTAAACAATCAGGCTTATTATTTGGGGTCCTGCGAGTTTCTGTCGTACCCCCCCTCCATCATGGCTTCCCGACTTGTAGCTTTGATCATGCCCGCCAGCGTCGAGAGGAGCCGGGAGGGAAGTTCGAGGAAAAACCTTGTGCACAGACGGGCATGTGTTTGACAGTTTAATACCAACAGTCTCGTCTGTAAGAGAACAGCTGTATCTCTCTCTCTCTCTCTCTCTCTCTCTCTCACTCGCATACATGCACACTCACTCACCCTCTTTAAAACCTCTCAACTTCCAAATATGTGTAGTCACTTCCTTTCATTTTTTTTTATTATTCACTCATTTATTTATTTATCTATTTGAATTTTCGCCATCATCTGATATTACCCATCCCACAGCTGTTCTACGTTATACTAAATACCTCTGCAATTCACATAAAAGGAAAGCCTTTTGTTTAGTATATTGGTCATTTTCTGAAATTTTCCACATTCATAAAGCGATTTGAAGTGTTTCGAACGGTTGCCTTTTGTCACACGCATCATTTTATGAGACCTCTAGTGCAGTCTCTAGTTGTTTTTTTTTTTTTCTCTCTCTTTTCCTGTAAAATGTCACAGATTTGTGAGCGTGTTACAGCGTAGTGCTGGATGGACAAGAAATGCCATCAATTTCGAAGAATTATTGCAAGCTAGACACATTTAAAACAGACTCCAATCTGCTTGGCTTGAGAGGGGGAAAAAAAAAAAGGCTATGATTAGCGGCCATGCTGTGTAGCCTTGGAAACCTGATATTTAGTGTCGGGAGCCTGTTGGGGGAGTGTATGTGTTTTTTGAGAAGGAGGGGTACAGGGTAAACTCAAAAGAAATGGACTGGAACACGGCTGTACATTTCACCTGCGTCCATTGATGCCAGCTTTTTTTTTTCTTTTTTTTTTTAATCACTAAAATATAGCTGTGTGGCTTTTGGGTGGTCACAAGGCTACCCATAATTTAGCAGCGAGTGCAGAAAGTGTTCTCTTTGTCATCACAGAGAGGCTTTTGGGACTGTCACCTTCAATTTTGCACAGTGCCTGTGGTTTTGTTCAGACACATGGTAAACTGGCTGTATACATTTTATTCATATGAAGCCTAGTAAAAGACCTGGACACAAAGAATGAATGGCTTTTAGAGCTTTATAAACGGACCCAACTCTCATACGTGCGGTTTCCCGACGCTATGTATACAATTCGCAGACGCCTCTATAGAAAATTTAGGGTGCGATATGGTGCATTTGTTCGACATTTTGTGAAGGAATAAAAAGAACACGTTAAACTCCTTTTCTTTTTAAGTGCCTTTCACTAAATTGTTTAAACACGACCCCTTATGCAGTTCATCTGTTACAGCTTAATCCAAGAGGATTTCGATATTTTACCACAGATGGAGCGAGCAGGAGCCAGATAAACCAGCCATTGGAAGAAGTGTGAAGCCAACACTGAACATGCATGTTCATATAAGAAGTGCGAGTAGAACATGCAGTCGTATATATCAAGCGATAAATGAGTGTACCTCAGATATGATCAGGCATGTTTTCCCGCTCTTGATTAGAGTTAAAGTTTTGCTACAGTATGTGGGAATTTTTATTGAAGCATGTTAATGCATATGTACATAGAAAATCTGGTCCATGGAAGCTCAGAGGGCTGAGGCACTGAGTTACTTATCGGAAGGACGGCAGTTCGAGCCCCAGCTCCACCAGATTGCCATTGTTGGGCCCTTGAGCAAGGCCCTTAACCCGGGCGCTGTATCATGGCTGACTCTGTACCGTAAAGGCTTAACTTAACTTGACTTAACCTTCCAGGACCCAGACTGTACTGTTGTGTCCTTTGCATTTTCTCCTAACTGTTTTGCATTATTAGCACCTGATCACTATGGACTTAATCACTGCCTTCAAACAGGAAGAAGTTCGGCAAAAGTATTATCACATGAGGATTGTACAGGCAGATATGAACAATGTAGTTTTGAAGAAAATGTCATGTCCTTAAATGAGGACATGACTTGAGAGAAAAAGTTGGTGCTAAGAAAGCTGGTTTACAGAAACGTATCATTTCCAGATATAATTAGTAAATGTGTGCATTTATCCATGTGGCAGTGGCAGTGGTGGCAAGACAGAACTCCCTGAAATGGTACAGGGAAGAAACCTTGAGAGAAACCAGACTTAAAAGCAAAATCTGTGCCAAAACTGCAACTTTGTGACCTGGAAATTCATTATAGTTTTAACATGAAGTCTGTTAGGGGTTGAGTTATTAAATGTTCACTGTAGGCAGTCCTTGGGCATGTTTTATCCAGACAAAAAGCTTTTAATACTGAAAAATTGTTGTTCGCTTTTTTACCTACGTAAGTGGGGTGTTCAGATCAAACCAGGATTTTGACTGCGCAGAATACTGAACACAATTATGAGAGTAGAAACTTCCTTTATTTCTCTATATCATCCCCTGCTACACAAATGCGCTTATCCCAGCGTTTCATTAGTGCTTGATGCTATCAAAGTTTTCTCAGTACACCGTAACCATGATCAGACTGCCTGTTTCACATATGAACCGCTGGCCTACCAGGAACACCTTTTTAATCAGCCAAACATGTGGAAATGGTTTGGATAGAGTACAGGACTGTATGGGGTATGCGGAAATAACTCCCAGGCGAGTTCCTGTAATGTGCAAGTGGTGTTTGTGAATGTGTGTACAGTTACCACAGATGGATGTGTTTCTCTGCAAGTCCATGACGAGTTATCCATCGATTTTTCAAGGATCAGATGTTCCACAGGAATGCCATTCACAGATGTACAACCTACTTGTTACTGTGGTTAAGAGTCTCATTACTGTGCCGTGCTCAAAGTCTGTAAATGTCAATGGTTCTTACGCATTTATTCATGAGACATTTTTATCCATTAAAATATAGATTTAGAAGTAGTGGAGATGACCTTGATTACTGTAAGTATAGACTAATCTCGTACTCAGACTTTCTGTGGGAGATCTGCAGTCCGTGGTTTGGTGCACAGACACAGTAAGGTTTTTGGAGCAAGGTAATGTCAGTGATTAGTTTTTAAAATGGTTTTCTCTTAGGAATGGTGGCAACTAAATGAGAAATCCAAATGCGTTAAAGTCAGGCTGTGATAAAAGTTAGTTACCTGTATACTGTAGCATGAGTCAAATGACCTGTTTCTTGCCCATATTTATTGATTGATTAATACGTTCTGATTTTTATTATGATTATTTTTTAAGCAGGAGTTTTGGTTTGTGGGTCTAATGATTGACCACAAATGGTCCCAGTAGATTCCCGTCTGTTTGTGTACCATATCCGAGAAGATCCCAAATGTGCGCTCCTGTCCAGCTTTCCTGTTTTCTGTAAACTATTAGCTGGGAACCATTTCAATGCGGTTCGAAGTAATTAAATATGCCGAGAAGCTCAAAAGCGTGTACTGCTTTACTTTGTTTTTTGCAACTGCCATTGTGGTTATTGGTTAAAAAAAAGAAAAATAAGGAAAGTCTAGGATGCATCCTCTGTAACGGCAGGCTGTGTTTTTATTTTTTTATTTTTTTATTTTTTTTTTGTGGTGTCTGCAAATCAAACCAAAGAGGAAACGATCTCTGAACTTGTTTCTTGCATGAGGAAAAAGCGTGATTGTGTGAACACATTTTTCCAATTAGAGCCATCACGACACAGCTCCACAAAGCTTTGTGTGGCCAGCGGGAAAGTGTAAGGCTTAATTGGAAGGGACGAAAAAGCGCTTATTAGTGTGTTCAGAAAATCACAAGCCGATAAAGGTCACATGTCCTGATCAAGAGAAATGGAGATAAAATACAAGTTAGGTCAAAGTTAAAAAAAAAAAAAAAAAAAAGCCACACAGACATATGATGGCATGGAGCATGTTTGGACTTTGCTTTTTGATGCTGATGCAGTTGTGATCAGCATCCTCTCTGCTTCTCTCCTCATTACCAACTGATGATCAGATGATGGTGTTTATCTGAGGGTGTGATCTGGGGTGGGTGGGTGGGGGGGGTTCTGGAGTTTTAGCACGCTTCATAAATCTGTTGCTTTAGCTGAACAGAGATCTGTGGTATTATGTGCACATCGCCCAATAAGGTAAGACCCTGATGTGGCCTTAATACCAGCTGTCCTCGGGCAAAGTACGGCTTAAATGTCATTTGGAGATGTATAACTTTCCGGTCGTCTTTCACCATGGCTTTAGTAGAGATCGTTCTCACTCGCTCAGAGGAAGCGATCTATCCTTGGTGAGCAGCTGAACCCGGTGGAATTATGAAGGGAGGACACTGAGTACAAAAAAAAAAAAGTTGTGGAATATTATTAAATCACATGGTGACAGTGTTATTGTTGCGTGTGAAAGCTGTAGATTTATAAAGATTAATTGCTGCTGATTATTGAATAAGAAATTTTTTATATGCAAAACATGTAAGATGTTCCTGAAAGAAAAGTTAGCTCTCTCTTACCAAATCGAGACCGATTCCACAGATTAAGGATACATCTGGAGCAAATTACTGTCAATAGGAATTTCTTACTGATTTGACCTCTGGACCTGTTCTTCTAATACACTGGTTGGTGAAAACCAGTAGTGCATTTTTTTTTTCTTCTATTCACTGTTATGGTGATGTTTTTTATGATGTTCGTCAATTATTCTTTGAAAGTTCATTCAGCAGTGAGGCTTGACCCACTTGAGCATGGGTGAAATAGTTTAGGTTCTGTCTGTCTGTCTGTGTGCATTCTGGAGCAGATCATTTGTCACGAAAAGGTCCCCCCTTTTGTTTTCCCTCACAGTATGATTCACTGTTATTTCCCTTTATTTCTGGATGATGATGGCGTGACTCAGCAGCTTTGGGTCCACTAGTACAGACCGATTGTCCAGATTGACCATAGTGTGTCCCAATACATGTTCTAGACATTAGAAGCAGCTGATTTGAATCATAAAAATTGAGATTTTTAAAGCTTGTCAACGTTGCATATTTTTGGTAGGCAAAAAAAAAATGTAAGTATAATTGAACTCGTGCACTCGTTTGACTTGGAAAGCCTTTCTTTTTAAAAACTTTCTATTTACAAACTTGCAGAAATTCTTTTCTGCACGGCTGCATGTTGGAGCACATTTGAAAGCATACTCTGCGCTTTTCTAGTGAGATAACCTGCATTCAGAAATCCACACAGCTGTTGTAGGGCTTCGGTGTTTCCTATCTGATGGGGGAAGGAGAGTTTCTCAGTGACCCAACATCGTTCAGTTTCCCCAACTTTCGTCTCCTGGCAGTGGTCGAGCCGAAGATTAAACATCTGCGAGAACAAGCCCGTAATTGCTTTACGACCAGGCAAAAATCGTATCTACTTGTATTGGTGGTGCACAAAGGGCTGAGGCCCTGAAACAGCAGGCTGCCTCCTCCACTGGAATGAAAGGAGCGGAAAAGGGAGGGATGGAGGAAGAGAGGGAATGGAGAAGAGGGGGGGGCCCGACTTGTGCGCAACAGTCCAAAACAGGAACTGAGCCATAAATGCTTACTCTACCGACGACCCCCCCCCCTTTTAGTGAAAGGAGGTGAGGGCTGTGAGGAAGTGGTTTATTGAAGCGCGGTTTATAAAGGCTGTCTGCTAGCAAAGTCTTTGAGTCCGTCTCCGTGCATTTGTGCGTGTCGTAAAACATTTGTCTCCTCCTTTGTTGACTAAATCTTAAAAGTAAAAGCTGGATTCGTTTTTCTCCTCATCATCACTACAGTAATGTGGATAATTAAAAATTGCCTGTGGAAGAGCAGCACCGCATTAGAACTGTTCTGATTTATTTATTTATTATTATTATTTTTTGCAGAAACTTGACAGCTATCCTTTTGAGGCATTTTTACATTTGCAAGAGCCTGGCGTCACAATCAACAACTGGAGAAGCTATAGTAGTTTTGGGTTTCATCCTGACAGGAATCACACCCTCCATGCTTTCGTTGAGGGGGGAGGAAAAAAAAAAACCCTGATTTGATTGGCGGGTTTTTTTACTTTTTAAAAAAAAAAATTTGATTCGCTCTTGCCTTTTGCCACTTTGCTACCCAGATTGAGGATAAGTGTTTTTGCAGAAAGCCACCATCTGATTCATCAATATACATGCATACACATATCTTTCATGTGTCTCCAAAAATAATAAACATGCAGCTTTAGTTGCAAGGCCAAAATAGTTTTTTTCCCAGGGAACTAGAGAGATTCATTTAGTGTTTGGCATGGATGTGGTTTTGGTGAGTGTACGAGGGTGAAATCTGAGCCTCTGCTCTCATTGAGGGGGAATCCTGCCGTGGCTATTGTCTGCTTGGCTGGCAGAGAGAAGCTATTTAAAATTGTCATAAATTCCACACACCCAGGGCTCAGTGTGAAGCGCTGTTTTTGGATGGCAGAATAAACGCTTCTTTTTCTTTTTCGTTGTTTTTGACAGATAAATGGCAGCTCGTCTCCACTCGTCGCTTTGTTCACGGACGGTTTTAAAAGATTCTTGTCTTTCTTTAAAAAAAAAAAATAAATTATTTAGTGCCATTTAACTAGCTTTTATACTGTTCTTGTACAATTAGTTCAAGAATTTCTGGCACTCCCTTGCATCCTGCCGAATACAGTAATGAGGCTTTCATTGGGGGGGGAAGATGGCTGGTGAATACCTTTTTTGTGTCTTTTGTTGAAATGAGCGTTAAATTACCGTCCTAGTCCTTGAAGTTACTGGGCACACTGCTGTTTTGCTTTACATGGCTTGTCGAAGCCGATTTTAATAAGAAAGCCCTTGAACCTGAGGGAGATGGCCAAGTCGATATAAGGAGATTGTCTTGCATCTATAAGTAGGGTTTTAGTGAGCTGGGGACAGGGAGAATAGCTTATCGCTGCTATCCGAGTCCTTTAAGATCCAGATTCAGCAGTATGTATTAAGGCTGCATGATCTTTGATGAAATAGGAATCACTCTCATGGGTGTTGCAAGAAACATCACGTACTGTTGTATTTATACCATTTTGAAATCACCTGAGTAAAGGTGCTATCTGAATTTTGCAACAGGCTAAATCCAAAGTGTATATAACATACAGTACGGTTTACTGTAAAACATGAACGTGCCAAGTTTACAGTGTGTGTTTCCTCCCAAAGTTAAAAGCAAACCAGCTATATTAACAGCTAGTTAAATAATTAGTCTTTAGTTTCTGCATGCTCCAGAGAGCGGTTCGTGAGGAGGTCAAAATCAGTTTTAATAGTATCCTGCCCGACACACTTCTGAGTGTGTGTGTAGCCATGACTTATTTATTCCATCCAATTCATTCATATATACAGTACATGTATTATTTTAGTGATTGTGCATTACATTAAACATTACTTTATGACAAATGTGTTTCTTTAGATGTTCCTGTTTCTCACTTACTTTCTTTTGTGTAGACTCCTAAGGAATCATTGTGCTTCACTTTATGAATGGGGACCCAACTGCGGAAGTTACCTTAGAAGGGGGGAAAAGTTCACTTCAGGCTAAAAAAAAGTTCTAATTATTATTTGCCAAAGCACATTTTAATTCAGTTAAGTCTTACTGTTATGAAATTCTACAAAACTATGTGTTCCAAAATGTTTTTTTGTTTTTTTTTCCTGAGGTAAAAAGTTTTGATTTTCACATTTGTATCTCATCATCGATGGTCTCTTGATGAACCTAATGTTGAAGGATGATCCAAATTTTGAAGAAGTGGCAATGGTGTATGAATGATCCATTGTATGCTTTGGTTTTCATTTTAGTGAACAGACCTGATGTGTTGTGTTGGTGAATTGTGAAACAGCAGTGGTGGTCCAGCTTGTTCCATTTTCTGTAACTGGGATTGTTGATATCATTACTGGGCTAGTAAGTGCTTAATAGTGGCATTTCCTTACTTCCTTTCCTCTCGGCAAAGATCCTTCATGGTCTTACATAAAATTTGTACGAAATGGATTCAGTCCAACTTTTACTATTTTTAAAAAGCGAGGAAAAACTTTATAACATCAAGCTTCCTAAACCCTATCCAGAAGGTGACATTAAGAGCAGACTGTAGTGCCTTAAAGATCTGGATTTTAAGATCAGCTCTGATGAGTGGCTGATGACAAGCATTGGCAAAACAAACAAAAAATAAAGTCTTTTATTTTAGAAACCAATCCCCCCTAGTCATAGTGCAATAATCTGAAAAGTGTACTACTCCCGGAAATTAAATCATATGAACCAGTCAGAGGCAAAGGCTGGCATTAATGGAATTTTAATGAGAAGCATCATGAAATCTTATCCAGGGACTGATCACTTTAGTATGGTGCCAATTCAAGGAATGTGAGTGCCCTGCTTTGCTTCTTGTAAATCTTTCCCACTTGATGCCTATAGGGCATCTGGAAAAAAGGAAGAATTCATGTTGCGCTACCTCCCAGGCCTTAATGGTCACTGGTCAATTACTGAGCTTTGAATCTGATGGGGGGGAGTTCAGTCAAGAACAGATTTTCTTTACTAGAGTATACAGCTTTTCTTTTTTTTTTCATACTACTAGTTATATGTTTGGACACATCTTCTAATTGCATGGTCTTTCCTAAATTCAATTTCTTTATATAATGTTGTACAATGCTGAAGGTGTCCAAAATATGAAAATCTTATTTGACCAGTTGATCTTGGGATGTTCCTGCTATTTATGATCTGTAAAGCCTTCATAACAATTCTAATCTGAGGTGCTTTTGATTATTGATTTCTGAGGCTGGTAACCCGAAATGAACTACTTCTCTGCAGCAGAGGTAAGTTTTGGTCTTGCTTTCCTGGGATGGTCTTCATGAGAGCCAGTTTCATTATGGTGCTTGATGGGTTTTGCACTTGTCAATAACATTGTTCTTGCAAGAAACTATTCCAGAGCATCTGAGGTTCATGTCTTAAAATAACATCTTACTTTCATCATTAATGTTGTTACTTAATTACATAATACAAAGTACGTATGTGTTGTATGATAGTTCAGTATTGTTCTAGAATGTAGAAAATAAAGCCAAATGTGTGTCCAAACTTGTATATGATTTTATATACAGTACAAAGTAGCTAAATAACTCCTAAATGTATTTAACACTAGCCATAAATAAAATTATTAATTTGTAACACAGCTGCTTGAGTAGTTAGTTACAACACCAGCTGCTGAGGGTTTGGGCCAGATTGCTGTGTTCTGTTAGATGATGCACCATTCACATTGCCAGCCTGAAATGACTCAAATCCAAATCATTTTTTACACTAATGTGACCCAGATCTGATTTTTTCCAGCTCACATCTGAGTCACTTCCGTATGAGCTCCTAGATTAGATATACAGTATATCCGATATGTGACTTGAATGAGAATCAGAACTCATGTCTTTTTGGATCTCTGTATCCGTATGGTGCTCACTGATATCATCAATCTGCACCTTCAGCACTTTCATAGCTTGCGATGCAATACAGTAGCTGCTAAAATGGCTAAATCGAGGCATCTGGCTTTCTTCCTTATTTTGGACCTCAACATATACAGGCGAAACCTGCTTGCAATTTTTGCTTGCCATTTTGCCATCATATCCAATATTTGAAAATGAATGCATGATTTGTGATTTTGTTTTATCACAGATGAAGCGAGCATGGTGTATCGTGCGTGGTGTTTTGAAGGACAGACGTGTCCATATTAGTCAGATAAAAGTCTCTTAAATTTATGGGAATTAAAGTGTGGTTTGTAATGGGAACATGCAGCCAAAAATTACATAATAAAATTATATAAAATGTATATAAAAATAAGTATTAAAGGAAATTTTCTTGGGGGGGAGAGTGAGGAGACACAGACACACACAATTTTCTGAAGAAAATTTCCACCCCAAAAAATTTAAATGTATGTGTGCAAGTTAACATCTATATAGATATGGAACTTGTAATAATTTATTTAGGTTTTTCAGGGGAAATTGTTTCATTAGCTTGGACTCAAATTACAGTCAAGTAAGCAGTCTTGGTCATATTGCTTGCAAGTTGTGACGAGTTTCCCTTGTGCTTGACAATCTGTCAGACAGCGCTGTTTTCTTGTTTTCCAGACGTGGTGGTCCATACTGGTGTGATTTGGCACGTGACTGTTTTTCTCATCCCCCACTCCAGATGAGTTTTTAGCCTTCTTGCCTAATCCCACAACCCTACAACCTAGGACAAATGGTCTCTCAGCTTGGTCTTAATATGACACACCTTGTTAGAACTTTTGACTCTCTGTGCTGTTTGTAGAGCTGTCTTGAGAAGAGCCTCTTTATGTTTTGTTTAAATTTCAACCCCGGATGTTTCCTTTGACCCACAGTGCCTCGGTGCTGCCGAGCTGGATCTGAAAACGAGCATTGAAGCCAGCAGCACTCCAGGTCTGCATTCTAACCTTAGGCTGACTTTTTGAAGAAGCGCAGTTGGGAAGCAGAGCAGAGCATGTATCCGGTTTTAATATCGGGTTTGGAAAAGCTAAGCCACGAATGCTGTAGAGCTGTTGAGGAAATCAAGGTGTGTTGTAGTCTTCAGAGATTGGGGTGCACATTTGGATTTGCACTTACATAACTGTAGGGTGGCGTTTTTGGAACCAGGAGCATAATGTTCTCAGGTACTGTGTGTTCTCTGGAAAACAGAGGGATATACCCCTCATGACCAAAGGCAATGGCAGTGTCCCTGGTGAGAAGGTGCCTCATGTCAGCCACCATGGTTTCCCCTGTACGAGGTGTCGGTTTACACCACTGTGAGCAGACTTGGTGCTCCCATATGCCAGGTTCCATGGCGTCAACTCTTTATGCGAAGAGTGCACCCTTTGAGAATTGCAGCTTAACCTTCCCTCCTGGACCAGAACAAGCTTTTGTATTTTTTTATTTTTTTCGGGCTACGTCAAATAGCGCTGTGTAACGTCACAAACCATGGGGAAGAACATAAAAATCTTCCACTGCCACACACAGTTTATATGCTTCTTTTTTTGTCACGTCTTAAACACTTTCCTCATGCTATAAAATGGGTACAGTACATGTAACTGAATGACCAGCACATCATGTGTTTGGATTTGTGTGATCACATCATTGCATCCAATATAGTACTAGTAGTCTTTAAGTGCACAAAAAAAAAAAAAAAAAAAATTATATATTGTTTGACGAATTATCAATTGATTTTTTTTTCACAAAAGTGTGTTTACAGTACTCTAAAGAAATATTTGCCCCTTTCTAATTTTTTATTATTATTTATTTTATTGCAAATTTGTCAAGCTTTTTGAGGTGATCAACAAATTTTATTATTACCCAAAGATAACATGATTAAATTCAAAATGCAGCTTTAAAAAGATTATTTATAGCCAATTATCATTTGCCATGACCATTTATTAAGGCAAAAAAAGCTGTCTAAACCTTCCTGGCCCTAGGTGAAAAAGTAATTGCCCCTTTGCTAAATCATGAATGAACTGTAATTAACAATTTTTTTGCAAACCTGAGTTAAATTTCAATTCCCACACCCAGGATTGATTACTGCCAGTCCTGTTGAATAAAGAAATCATTATTTAAAAACTGCATTTTGTATTTACTTGTGTCATCTATGTATAATATAAAAATTAGCTTGATTCAAATCAATTCAGTGCGACAAATGTATGCCAAAAAAAAAAAAAAAAAAAAACGTAGGAAGGAGCACAATAGGTATATGCACTTCCACGTTCCAGTACTGTATACTGAAAAACTTTAAGATTCTTTAAGAATTATTTAAGATTCATTTACGACTTCAAAATCATTTAGGGATTTTTTTTTTTTTTTTTTTTAGATTTTCCAGTAATGACTTTTCTAAGTTTACACAGAATAACTACACCTTCCAGGTATGGAGTTATGTAAATAAAGTGGTATATTTGTTTTTCCGGAGAAGGAAGATTACCGTACGCCACAAAGTGGTGGAAGTCATTCTGCCGGGGTGGCGCATCCTTTATAGAGTAGGTAAAATTATGATGATGTAATGTAATTCGGCTACATTTAACCACCTGTGCAATAACGACGGCATAATTTTCCTATATGAATGGACCGGCCATATAAACTCCACCCACAAAGGGAGTGCAGTTTATAACCAAGGGGTGCATTACCATCCAGAAAGAAAGAGTGTCGTATGTGACGGGTAGACACTTTACCAGACCATGGATTAGCGGCCTTAAGAGCCTTGTATCACAGTGGGGTCTATGTAAACGTGAAGCTTAAAGAGCTGTGTGTTATCTCTAGTGCTTTTTGTTCTTAGAAGTTTACTCTAAGCAATGTACTGTGACTATCTGATGAAAAATAATGGCCTGAAAGGTATTCGAAAAGGTTGATGTCTGGATTTTGGTCTGTTTGGAGGAATACTTGAAAGGATGCTGTTGTCTAGGATGCACAGGCCTCCCTCATTAGATTGTGATTACTAGGGCTGGGCAATGATCTAATACTGATATCATGATAAATGATGTCATAATACATTTATCCGAGACATCGCAAGTATGAGTACTGTATTTTCTTTTTTTTTTCTCTTCTTTTTTTTTTTAATAACATCTACAGAATTATTAAAAGTGTTAAAATGTTAAGTGTTGTTTAATTGTTGTTCAGTGTTAATATTCCATGTCTATTAAAAAAATAAAATAGAATTCAGATATTTTTAGATTTTATTTATTTATTTTTGTCTAGACTTTTCTACACACTTGCATATTGTACAACATGCACATATATTGTAGAAATGTATTCACGTATCATGATCCTGTGAGTTTCTTGTAATGCTCACCAGCCAAGACAGACAAGTCAAGAGGAACAAAGGCTCTTTATGCAGTTGGTCTAAGCACTGAGAGCACAGGGGCTGGTCATACTGCAGTGAATACAAAGGATGACTTGCACGCAAGGAGTGCTGCTGCATTGTGTACATAGTTTTGTTCGATTGTAAAGGAGTGACCAAATCAGCACTCACAGACGCTACATTTACTCACCCTGTATTTTGGATCGGATAGAGCTGGATCATATGACAAATCTGAGGCTTGCTACAGATCGATAGACTCGTGATTTCATACATCTTTTGTTTGATTCTCTTCTGTACAACAACACTTGAAACGAGCATCAAAGGATTCAGTGTGGCAACAAAAAAAAGGTCTCATTATGAACCGACAGGCGAAAATGTAGAAACATGAGTTTTAAAATTCATATCAGTGTCACCATGGCTTCAGATTTACTAGCCACATTAAAGTTTCATGAGATGTGTTGCAGTGTCAACAGAAAAGAGCACACCTGAGTCTTGCGAGTACGAATAGCTCCAGAATGCGATACATTTTGTGAAGATTTGTCTCTCAATTTTAAAAACCTCAGAACAGAGCTTTTTCCTGCCGCTTTTAGCATGTTGTCTTAATGTCCTACCGCTAGCTCTGTAACTGCCTTCAGCTGCCGTGTTGAAGACAGAACGTCTTCCCGGCAAAAGGGGCAAGGCTCAGTCTGTATTAAAGAATAGTTTCCAGGACCCAAAATATTCTACAAACCTGAATCTATCTTTAGAAAATTGTTCCAAAATAATTTCAAGTGCATTAGCATTAGTACCTTCATGTGGAATGCATAATGAGACGAGGTTTTCCACTGAAAGGCAGCGCTGGTCACCATTACGGCTGGGAAAAGAGGTGGGATCCTTCCCCGTATTTGTCAGCCATCATTATAGTGCTCAAGCCTGGGACCAATTATGGATTTCTTTTTTTTTTTTTTTTTTCTGATTTCACTAATAGTTTATTATTTCAGGCCATCCTAGCTCAAGGTTTCTTTATATCCTAGCCATGCACCCAGGACATTCCTTCTGAGGACTGGACACCTCAGTTAGTTTTAGACTTTTTACGTTTTTTTATTAATTTTTTAAAAATATATATATCTTGTACCACATACGTAAATTTGCAAGCCTTATGTTTAGGTTGAACTTGAAAATTGGTAGGGAGAGTAGAAATAGTAGAGCCTATGCACAGTAGGTAATATGGAAGACAATCTATCCATTAGCTGAATATGGGATTTAAATGTGAACAGGGTGTATGTGCGCTAATGGTCAACCACAATATGCATATGCAAATGAACCTGCAAAAGTTACATATACACATTGAGCAACATGTATTCATAGCCACATAGTGAATGAATCAACACGGATGAATAAAAATATTACATTTGTCAGACATTTAAACGAAAGCTACATTTAATCAAGTTTGATTATTGGAGGTAGCCTCTAAATATAACGAGCTATAAAGTAGAACTTGTATTACAAGTTCACACAATATTAATAGCTAGACATGGCCCCACCTGATGCCTCACTAGAATTATTCATTCTAATTAGGGAACAATGGTGCCACTGTGGCTCAGTGGTTAGCCCTGTCGCCTTGCATCTTCAGGATCCGGGTTTGATTCCCACCTTGGTGTCTGTGTGCATAGAATTTGCATGTTCTCCTCGTGCTTGGTGGGTTTCCTCAGGTACTCTGGTTTCCTCCCACAGTCCAAAGACATGCAGGTTAGGCTAATTGGTGTTCCCAAATTGCCCGTAGTGTGTGATTAAGTGTGTGTATTTGTGTGCCACATAAAGCGGTATAGACGATGAGTGAGAGAGTGAGTAAGTATTTCTCATAGAAACACATAAGAATTTTTTCCTTTTAAGCCTTTGAAAGTCAAAACTTGTTTTCCTTTGGTTTCTTATACATTCTCCGCATAGGAAAAATGAGTATACAGTTTTACATGAATGTCATGACAATTGCAGGCTTGTAATGATTTCTTTTATTTGAGTTTGACCTCACTTAAGATTTTTAATTCAGTGGTGCTGAACATCCTGAAACATCTTTTAATCTGCCCAATCCAAGGCCTCCCAACATCCTGTAAGTGATCATGATTGATGCTGGTAGCCTCTCTGTTTATTTAAGCACTATAATGATGAAAACACAGTACAATGGGAAAGTCCATGGAGCTTAATGAAGATCTGACAAAGAGGATGGTAGCCCCTTTAAAAACCTAACCAGTCACCCTCATACAAGAGGAATTTGGTTCAGATTGGTAAGGACCAACTTAGGAGCAACACGGTCACAAGCCTACTATGAACTAGACAGTTCAGGTCTGTTTGGGGAACATTTTAGAAAATTGTAGCAGATGCTTAACATGGTGGTGGTGGCATCATGCCTTTGAGCTGTTTTGTTGCCAGTGGAACTGATGCGTTGCATAAAGTGGATTAAAATAATGAGGAAATAAGGACTAGAAGTCAGGTCCATGCCAGAAATACTAATGCCTAGGAACATTACCAATTATGTCTAGAAAACTGATCAAATATCCAACCAGAATTGTGCCAGCAGCTTGTTGGTGGCTACAAAAGGAGCATTCAACCAAATATTAGGTGTGTTCCACTATATGTATAATTATGACCATGTATTGATTTTAGAGATCCCAAAATACATTAGTTATTCTGTCCAAGAAAAAGTTTTAAAAATTCATCGCAAACCCAATTTTGTTCACGAATGTACGTGTACTTTTTACTGCACCTGTAAGCTTAAATGTTTGTCCCTTTCATTGCGAGCATGATTATTGTAACTTCCTCACTGGAACAGCAGGTAATCTTGAGACCTTGAGCAAGGTGTTTAGGGGTTGGTTGTGTCCTCATCATTCCTCTCATTATACTCATTATCCTACGCCATCATACAGCCAAAAATATAATTTCCAAACCCTTATTAAAATTCCAGTTGCTCCTTCAAGAATTCTTATCTAATTGAGGGGAAATGTTGGAAGAAGAACAAGGAGTGTATGTTTTCTGCTGTAGGATTGTTTTTCACAGAAAAGGGGTTGTATGCATGCAGTAGCTCTTGTTGACCTGAATGCAGGTGGTCCGCTGTGTTTTACTGACATATATCTCGGTGTGCAGTCTTCAGCTATAAGATGGTAATCGGACTCTAAAAGGAGAGTCGATTTTCACTTTCATAGACCAGATTGTTTCTAAGCCTGGCCATTTAGTAAGAAGTGTAATCTGAAACGGTGTTGTTTTTCCGTGTATGTTAACCACTCTTCATTGGAGACAAAAATGCTGATTGAATCTAATAGTGTAGTTTAACAGTTTAGCTGTGCAATGATCTAAATGTCAAATGGATCAGGTCTTTTTTTTTTTTTTTTTCTTTTTTTTTTCTTCTTCCCCTTCTGCGGTTTTGTCTCAGGATTTTCCGGCTTTGCCTCATTACGACCCAGTCTTGAAGAAAGGGCAAATGCTTTCTGACTGGCATTGTGTTGTGATTGGCATCCTGGCTCTGTGTGTATGTGTGTGTTTGTGTGTGTTCAAGAGAGAGCATAAGAGAAGGCAGGGGTTCTTTTTGGCTCTTTCCATTAGGCGAAAAAAAAAGGGAAGCGTCCTTCTCTGGCTTGGTGTAGTCGCTGGCCAATTTCCTGTTCCAGGTCAATGAGTGTATTGTACACTTTGCGTGTCCAGACTCTCACTTCCAAATCTAAATTGACCTTTTCAACTTGAGCAGACGTTCCACAGCCACAATAATAATTCGATGATTATTCAGTGTAGATGACTGATTCTCTTCACTTCTTATCCTTCTTTCTCTGTATCACTATATAAATCTTCTGTATAAGAATCATTTCTTACATTGGTCGTTAACTTTTCCACATTTAGCAGATTTGAACCTCCCAGCAGGAATAAGCTTACCATCACTTTATTAAGTTCACAAGAAGAAATGTAGCGTGCAGGTTTCTAAGCAATTCTCATAAATGGTAAAGATAAATCCCAAAAAAGTAACAAATTATATTATTCCTCTTTATGGCTCATCTCCTATTCACAAAAGTAGCTTTAAGGGAGAAAATAAACACAGTGTAGTGAGTAGGCCCATTTAGCAGCTTATAATTGAACCTGACCCAGTCATGCAATTAATTGCAACCCATAATATTTGTGCAGCAGTGCAGTGTTGGGGCGCCATGACCTTAGGATTGGGGTCATGAGCTGTCTGGTCAGGAGAGTCGTGTCTCCTCTTGTTAGGGTCGAGTCTTGGATGCTGTGTAACTTGAGAATGAGTATTTATGTGGCTCAGCTCTCGGCAATGGCTTCAGGGGTTGGCTACTTACTCGTCTTAATTTTTCCGCTTCTTTGTAATAGAAATTTTAGCATGGTATTATAAGTGCCTTAAACACATACCAATGTAATTACATGTTATTTTTATTTTTATTTTTTTGATTTAGACTCATTTAGCTCATGTGCTCGGACTGGGGTCATTGTTGTATACAGCTGGGGCTGTTTGAGTTGCTGCGCAATGCAAGAATTAGTCCTGTCACAAAGATATATAATAATATTACCATTTTGTACTGTTTGTCATGAAAATGTTGGTTTCTCTTTGAGTACAATTTATCTCTAGATGTCCTCAACTTACAGTGCACACAAAGCATGGTGACTAATTGCTGGTACCATTACCAAGTCCCTGTGGGACACCGAGAGCAAGACAAACAAGTGTCCCATGGGTGTGTGTTCTCAAATACCTAATTGGAGTTAACGGACACTTTTTGTTTGTGTAATGTATGTGCATGTTTGTTTTTATATGTATAATACTGTGCAAAAGTCTTAGGCACCCTTTTTTTTTTTTAGTACAACGTTTTTAGGACCTTATTAAAACAACTGTAATCAACCACAAAATTAAAAATTATTTGTATGCCAGAAAAGAAAGCAGCACATTATATAAGCGACCACATTTCATACAAAAAAACTAAACGGAAGCTGCAGGATTTTGCATTACTAAGCGTTTTACTAACAGGTGTAACAATCCGTGCCAGGTTCTGCAGGCCAAAAGCGTCACACCAAAAACTGATTTTGTATGATTAATTTAAAAAAGAATAAGAAAAAGTATGGTAAGAAAAGGTGCATAAGCAACAGGGATCACCGCGGTCTTGGAAAAATTTAAGATTGAAGAAAACTTTGAATAAAGCCAGATTGTTTGACATCACACAAGTTTTATTCTTTGTGTGTTTGTATGCAGCAATTGTAGCTCATTTCCTTAAGGCGTGTGTGTGGCTCTTGATACACTGACTCCAGCCTCAGTCCACTGCTTGTGAATCCAAGGTCTTCAATTTTTCTAAGGCTGCGGTCATCCCTGTTGCTTGTGCACCTTTTCCTACCATACTTTTTTTTGTTGTTTTTTGCTGTATAAATAGGAATTTGTAAAATAGAAATTTTATATTTTGAGATCCCAATTTTTTTCTTTTTTTCCCCTCATGAGCTGTAAACTAAAAGCATCTAAACGAAAAAACAAAACAAAACCAGGATTGAAATATTTCACTTTACACGTAATGAATGTATGTATGAAATATGGGTTTCACTTTCTGAATTAAACCTTTTTTATGAGATTCATTGTGTGTGAGCGTGCGTGCATTTACACGTGCGCATGCATTTTTTGAAACCCCAAAAAATAGACTAATATTTCAGTACTACTCAAGACATGCCAAAATATTTACAATGTAGTGTGTCAGTAATAATTTTTAGCCTGAAAATGTGAACAGATTCGAAACCATGCAGGATGAAATTACAGTTTTAAGTTTCCTGTGACTGAGGCATGACCGAAATCCTCGCTTTATTAACTCCGTGTCAGGACAAATAAATAATACACTGGTAATAAATAACACACACTGGTCTGTTCTGGTTCTTGGGTGGACTGCGCTACAATATACTGCACAGATGCTGTGCCAGAACTGAGATATAGATTTATTACTTTTTTTTTTTTCTATTTATAGACAATGTGCAAAATGTTTTTTGGCAAAGAACTTGTGTTGGATTGTTTGACATCACACTGTGGTACTAATAATGCTTTCCATGTTTAGGTCTGCTTTCAAAATTTGATTGTAATTGAAGATGACTGTTTAATCATACCATGCATTACTAAGCATTTTACTAGGGCAAGCTCATACTGTATATGCGCTATTCAGACGATTTGAACTTTGGTGTATTTGCACTTTCTTTTCAGTACTTTTGGGTTTGGGTTGCACCAAGACGCAGTTGCACTTTAGCATTCAAGTGCAGTTCGGTTGCACCAAGAACACAATTTAACCCTGATTTGACCCCATCGCAGAAAGTTTCCAATGAGTTTCAAAAGACACTTTTGATTACATTTCCAGCCCTGTTCCTTCCCATATGCCCCTTAGCAACGATTTTATTGTTTTTCTGGTCCTCAAATTTATGAACTGTCAAAATGGATCAGGCCAAATGCGCAAAACTTGCCAAAAGTATATATTTTGCTTCGAATCAGCCTGGTAAGCAAACCAATAACTGAGGAAGTATGCTTGCTTTTACTGCCCTTAAAGAGTTTAACATGTTCAGCTATAGGTGTTGGGCTGTTCCCGTTGGGTTCGCCACAAAAGGCCATTCAGATGGCATATTTGATTGATTTATCGTCGATTTTTAAAAAAGCGATGGCTGCCTCTTCCTGAAGCCACTTTGCCTATTTTATCGGGGCCTGCGACCAGCACTAAGAGTCTGGGATTTCCCGTCAAAGAATTTGGTCATCCATGAGACAGGTGGAGATACTTTCACTGTACTATTTTGGCAACACTTCAGCTTTAGTACCAACATAGTTCCTAAATTTAGTCCAACACTTAAGAATTCCCTTCAAAAAAACTCTCTAAAGTCTCTAAATTAGTGAATACTGTGCACTTTCACATTTCTAGTCTTGCACGAATATCTTTCGAGCATGCTAAAGTGTAATTACTAATGCAGACCTATCAATGTACAGCATTTATTCATTGTTTTCCCACAGTGGGAGCCTGATGAAATGGACTGAAATATGCATTTTTTTCATATCTTTCATCACACACATGCAAAATGGATTAAAGGCCAATTCTGGAATTTTATTACAATCATCTAACGCTAACAGAAGTCATTTTGTCAGGTTTCATTGGGAAGTAAATAATGTCTGAGCTTAATAAGTTCACTGACATTGTGCTAAAAGGTGAAATAATGGCCAAAACAAATAATTATTTAATGTTTTTTTTTTCTCCTCCCCTCTGTTACAGTGTGTAAGGATCCACCATATAAAGTGGAAGAGTCTGGATACGCTGGCTTTATCCTGCCTATTGAAGTGTACTTCCGAAATAAGGTACTTGTTCAGTTTTCGTAGTGTTCACGATCCCCGTATCGTTTGAACGTGGCGAATTTGACCTCATGTCGTCCTGTTCATCAGGAGGAGCCGAAAAAAGTGCGCTTCGACTACGATCTGTTCCTGCACTTGGAGGGCCATCCCCCTGTCAATCACCTACGCTGTGAGAAACTCACCTTCAACAACCCGACGGAGGAGTTCCGCAGGAAGCTGCTAAAGGCCGGAGGGGTAATGTACATTACCGCTCCGCGTATTCGTTTGCATTGTTCCTACCCCTGAATAGTATGGGATGAAACCTGAAACTGTGCTGAATAGGGCTGAGAGAAGCAATAAGGCTCAAGAATACGCTTGCTTTGCTGGTCATTCATTAACATGGAACAATAAAGTTACTATTTATATTCTACCTGTTCCACTCAAATATAAATGATGACCTAAGGTGGATTCTTTCTACCAGAATGAATGTTAAAATAAAAAATGTAAGGATTTAATCAATATATTGCTGAATATAACATTTTCCAAGATTTCAGCCTTGAACATGTTGAAAGTAAAGCTATTTCAGCTTACATTTTGCGTGTAGAATGAGCGTTTGCCCTCTAGATTACGTTTTGTTTCTACAGCACATACAGGTGATGTGGGCGATATCACAGAACGGGTATTTATCATTTTAAGGTTTCCGAATCGGGGCTTTGTCCCAGCTTTTCGGCATGTCTGTGTTTTTATGTGGGTGGTGTCATCAGGGAGAGCTAAAACACACACATGCACGAACACACACACACACACACACACACACACACACGGCAAGGTGAGGGTGTAGCGCTGCTCCATTAAGCTGTTTGCCTCTGCAAGACTCCACAATAAAACCCACTGTCAGTGAGTTGGTCTTAATGGAATTACAGTTCTCATCAGCCAACATGAGTAACTTTTGCGGATGAATTAAAGTGGGCCAGTTCCAACCTGGACCATCCATCACTACAGGACACACAGACACTTCTTGGCCCCATGCCAGAGGACGCCACACTATTTTTGTGTGTGTGTTTCTTAATACCCTCACTTTAAATCCTCAGCCTGATGATATAATCATATCAAGCAATGAGTCATTCTTTTGGAAAATGTCTCTATCTAAGGAAATGATCACATAGGTATGCGCTTGTAGGTTTTGTTCTCCTGATTCCTGCTTTGTTTGCGGGAATCTGAGAGTTGCCGGCTGTGGGTGTGACCTCAGTTGCCTTGCTACTATTTGGTTTATTGATGGAGTCACATGAATTGATCCAGTTGATTGACAACAAACGGTTATAGTGTAAGTCGTTTAATCTCGAAAGACCTTTCAGGAGGTTCAGTATCAATCAAACTTAGCAGGGGTTGAAAGGTCCTCTTCAATTTACCTGATGGTTTTTGCCTCTGGGAAGGATTTTGTCCTTTCATCATAAAATAAACTACAGTCTTTTTTTTGTTGTTGTTGTTTTTTTATATCAAGGTAGTTTTTTTCTCCCTCTGTGACTGTCTAATTGTTTGCTTTCTATTTTGATAGCAACGAGACCCTCACAAAAGAAGTTCAGAAGACTCTAAAGTAAGGATCTGTTCTGTATTTTATTTTTTTTTATTTTTTTTTGTAGTTGTTGAATTCAGTGAATTACTAGAGATTGCATATGAATGCATCATAAAACACAGACTTGTATGTATACCTGTCTATATTTGAGTTTCATTTTTGTTTCCCCTCAGGTGATGGTCATGCAAGAAGGCTCCACGTCTTTGTTCGGTCAGCACCTTAAGCTGCCCACTTTATCCAGCAGCTCACTGACACTGAACTTCTCTGATGGCAAAAAGAACAAGTCTTTTCCAGGAGCAAAGGTTCGTATAAATATCTAGTTTAAGCCCCTCACAGCTTGCAAACTACTCCAAAAGAACTATGACTCACTGCTGAGCCCTCAGTTGCCACCTAAAGAATTCCCAGCTCTTCAAAGAACTCTTCTTAATCTTCCATATTTGACATGTTCAAATGCGTTCAGGGCATTTAGCTGAGAGTTTTTTTTAATTTTTTTTTTAGGACGTTAAACATTGGCTTGAGTCAGGTATTTCTTGGCTGGGAAAAGGGCAAGTGCTTACATTACGATGACGTAAACTGAGCAGCAGGGCGTCCCGTTACAGGAGGGGTTTTGAATTAACTGTGAAATACTTATAGACCTCAGACATTTCAAGTTTCTCTTTTTTTTTTTTTTTTTTTTTTTCTCCCCTCCCCCCCAATCTGTCTGAAAGAACCATTTAAGAAACTGTTCAGGCCTTTTTAACTTAAAGCTCCACTTCAGTTATTAGTTTCCAGCAGTGTTGCGCAGGCAGCTTAAGACCCTTTTTTTTTTCCCTCCCCCCCCCATGTATTGAGTAAAGCACATTATCCGTTACGCTAGTAAATCGTGCAGGACTGCGCACCTTCATATTTCTTCAGTTAGATTTTATTTTTAGTCTCCAGTGTCGTATCACTTACCCTGATCCAACTTGAAGTGCTGAACACATGCGGAGGTTATGGTTGTCCCTACCGCACATGGAAATGGTTCCCAATCTAAACAGGCCCTCACACGTGATGGATTACCGACAGATCAAGGGTCACTGGTAGCCTGACTGCTGCACAACTACATCTCAGCCTCCTTAGCAAATGATGGTCTAGCGACTTCTCCATGTTCCCTGGCTCATTCTGTTTTGTGAAAGCTGTAGTGATACATGTTTTTTTTTTTTTTTTATTATTTAGAAAGATCATACAATTTTTCTTTTTTTTTTCCAATACTAATGTACGTATTTTTCCTGAAGTAATAACACCCTTTCAGGTCTAAGCTGTTGAATATAGTTATAGCACCTTAACAGTAGAATACAGTTATAATGTGGGCAGAGGTTGTTTGTTTAATTTGCTGTCCGTTATTTGCTGTGGCTCCTGCTTTGTAAAGCATATATATATATATATATATATATATATAAAATGAACACTAAAAAGCTTTCTGTCAGGGATAGTTGTATTCTTTGGCTCATCATGAGGAAGTCTCTGTGTTTAGAGGTCCAAGGGTCAACAAAAGATAGGGAAAATAAAAAGCTTTAGAGGTAGTTTAGGCAGGTCATAACACCTCCTCTGTCTAGACTGCCTAATGGCTTTACTACACAAGTGAAATATTGACAGGGGCTACCAAGCCTGACCTTGGGACAGACCAGCCCAGTCATTAGCACAGGAAGTACCTTGAAGCCTCCATGTCCAGGCTACAACTAAGGGTCTCGACTTCCCCTTCCCTGATAGCTCACATTCTTTCCATATACTCCAAAATGAGACTGTATTAAAATTTTTGAGCTTTTTGAGTTCTGTTGAGTAAGCATTTAACTGACTGGCCTCCTTATCTTTCTCTCATCACCTTAACCTAGCTTCTTTTTTTTTTTTTTTTTACATTTTGTCAGCAGGACGGGTTCAAAAGCGGTAGTGCCCTCACCATCACCACCACCACCACCAACAACAGCATCAGCAGCAGCTCACTCAAGCTCCACAAGCCATCCAAGGAGCACAAGGACAAGCCTTCCAAAGACTCGAAAGAGTCCAAAAGTGCCTTCAGAGACTTCGGCAGGGACTCGGGCAAAGTCTCCAAAGACTCCTTGAAGAAACCCAAAGAGAACCAGCCGCTGCGTGATGAGCAGCCCATCCCTAAGATGGGTTTCAAAGAGCCCAAGGCCATATCTAAGGAACACCGGGCGACTGATGTTAGCTTCTCGAGCTTGGGCCAAAATAAACGAAGGTCCTCGATGGACGATGAAGCCAACATTACCAAAAAACGGAAAGGAAGTTTTTCAGAGACGTCGCAGAAGCTCCAGTCTGGTTCCGTCGTGCTCCATCCTCATCACTCGGATAAAAAGGCTCTAAAGGACAAATCGCAGATCCGGCATGCCAAGTTAAGGGATAACGAGCTGTCTGAGAGAAGGAAGGTGCCCACTTTACCTCCTTTTCAGGATGTGGTTGACCCAAATGACTCTGATATGGACGACAACCTTTCTGCTAAATACGACGTAAGTGTCCAGTGGCGTTTCTCCTTGTTTTTTTTGCTGATGTTTTCTTATGTCTTTCACTGACTTTTGCTATATTTATAGCCTAACATTGCTGTAGTGAATCATCATCTTGTGAGCCTGCAGCGTTGTCTACTATGCGCATCTGTGCAGTTTGACTAACGATTTCTTAAATATGGTTTGAAGTTTTGAAAGCAGTGCATCACGGATTCATTTTTTAGAATTAGGGTAAAGGTCAGGAGTGTGCGTTTGTATGCACGTGTGTCAAGCTGCACCAGTAGGTTCTGATACTTTATCCCTAGGATGCTCTGTTTACAGACAGTTCTGCCAGAGCATGCGGGAGTTGTGTAATCATCAAACGAACAGGTCATGGGAGAATTCCAGTAACACAGGTCTGGTCAGTCAGAAGGGCTAATAAAAACTCCCTGGGTGGTGTTATGCTGAGGCCTGACTTTTCAGGGTGAGGTTCAGGCTGTCAGTGCTGTGCAATGAAATTGATTACGTGATTGAATCGGTGTTTCGTTGGTGAATTTGATTAGTTGAATCAATGAGTCCATTTGTGATTTTGGATCGAGTCACACATTATTTATTTAAAGTGGCATTTTTTCCTTGAAAATGCAAATTCTCTTCCATCTTCTGCAAAATACTCTTATTTTGTGAGATTATGGTTTCTTCTTCCTTTTGAGGTTATGGAATTACCGCCACTTTTTGGGCTGGAGTCAGAATACTGGAAGAAGAGATTATGACTAAACATCAGTGCTATTTAGGGCTGCACGATTTGATTAGCAAAATTGCATTTGATTTATTTTGACACATTGTAGTTGTTATTTAAAGTGATAGTTATCTATTAAATGTAACATTGTGTATTCGATTATATATTTTTTATCTAGGCTAACAGCAAATAATGGCACAGATGTTTGCCAATATTTATGTAGCACCTCAAAATTATAAAAAAGCTTAAATTATTGAGAAACGATACATTTACAATTCCTGACTATGCAAATGTTACCTGTAATAAATTACAGCCATTTGCGATTAAATAATTACACTGTCCAAATTGCAATTGTTTTTTTTTTATGCGATTAATTGTGCAGCACTAGTGCTATTGAATCAAACTGAAGTTCAGAATGCCCAAAAATTTAATCGAAAGTAGGTTTTCTTATGTACTAAGAAATGTGTGCACATTTGTGCTAAGCATAATTTCATCTGTTCAAAACTCTTGACTCAGAATCATTATTAAAATATACTACCAGTTTAACAGTCATTTGATGATATTAATGAGCTCTTATAAACGAGTTTGTGTTTTCCAAGGGGGATGAATTAGTATCGTTTGGTGTTTATATGGAAACCTGATTATGGGGGCAACATTTTGTCATCATGTATCATAATGTTATGATAAATACTCTCATTCCATGACAATATGATGTGCCCATGTTGTTCCATGGAAAAAAAGCTGTGGATGGTGCAGTTGAGGCCAAATGTTTACATGCAATTTTTCCAATTCAGACTCCACACATTTCTTGTTACCCTGTGCTGAGTGTGTTAAGTCAGTTAGACCACTTCATGTCCGTATGGTCAGTTTATACACCTTGTTAGTATTTGGTGGCATTTCATTCGAGTCAACTAGTGTGCTAGCCTTCCACAAGCGTCTCACTATATATACACACACACATCAGGGCTTGACATTGGCACCCGCCCAAATGCGGGTAAAATTCGGCTGTGGCGGGTAATAACTTTTAGTCTCACTTGCCACTTTGGCGGGTAGTTTATTCTTTGGTATGACAATATATTTTTGTTGTAGTTTTCTCTAAAGTCATCCGATATA
>JAQMYK010000001.1:23481087-23491277 GCA_030014345.1 Clarias buthupogon
GAACAAACCAGCAAATTACAGTAAAATTATTAAAATAATCATAACCATTTTTACATCTAATATGACAGCAATTATAATTAAATGAAATTTCACATGTCAAACTGTACGGTTGTCGCGCGCGCATTTCAAAATAAAAGTCCGGTATAAGCAAAATAAGTTAAAAATTAAACTTTTGTTGTTTTTTTTTGACCACACACTCCGCGACCCACTGAAAATGTTCCCGCGACCCACTTTTGGGTCGCGACCCACCAGTTGAGAAACACTGGTTTAGAGTGCACCACCTGTAGGATTAGAAAGAAGCAGTAAAGCTTTACAGCCTAAAATGCTTTCAAAATCTCAAAGCTCAACTTGAGAATAAGCGTACGGGTTCAGTGGCTGCGAGCATACGGGCGCACGGTTTTAACTTGGACACGCGAGTCTTCTGAAGCACAAGATTGTCAAGGATGATTTGAGCTCACTGTGCTTTGAGACTAGTGGAAGCATATGTATTAAATGGCTTTTGAGACTAATTTGTTCTTAGAGTTTGGAGAAAAAAGCTGATCGGTGGCTTTTAGCACTTGAGATTTTTGGTAATGTAGAACTATTAAAAAATTCCACTCGGAAGCTTGTGCACTCGGTACAGAATCTTTTAAATCTGAGGCTGATCAGTTGCTCACTGGTCATGGCCGATCAAGCTGAAAACCAGCCAATTTTTGTCTTTTGGTAACACAGAATCCCAATTTATACTTCTCTAATGCTCATGTTCATTGTTAATGTTTATTGTCCTGATCCCAGTTGTAGCCAAGTTTTAACTTTCTAGTTGATGCCTTGATTCCATTCCATCTTAAGGTGTTGCTGGTGGTGAATTTCTAGCTAATCTTCCTTCCTCTGTATCAGATTATTTTCTGAAGTACACCAGTCTCTTTTCCACAAAAAAAAGAGCATAACGTTGCGACCTACTAGAATGATTTCGTTTGACCAGAAAGTATTCTTCCAAAAGGCAAGGTCTTTGTCCTGGTGATTACCTATTTCAGTCTTGCTTTTTTATGCCAGTCTTGGTCTCATAGCCAATTTGACACATTTTCAGGTGAATGGAGGATATGCATGCTTGGGAGATTGATGCCTCCAACTCCATCTTAATTTTTTTCTTCTTGCTGTCTTGTGGTTTAATTGAAATCTGAGGACCAAAGTTCTTCTAGCACTGGGTCATAATTTTGCATTCTTCCTGAATGGTGTAGTGTCTTAAAAATGTGTGTCTTTTTTTATTATCCAGTACACCCCTAATAAAGTTTGACCACCAAGACAATTTTCTTCACTTTAATACATAACATTTTTGCTAGCTAAATTTATGAACATGTTTGTTGAACATCTTATTGTACAGTTACTTCCTCCACTTTTCTTTTGAAGATTTCTATTAGATTCTGGAATATAGCTATGGAAATTTCCAATTTAGGCATAACAGCATTTGTTACTGTAGTTCAGTTGAAAATGGCCTGGTGCTCAGTCGGCGCTCCAGTTTCTCTGAAAGATGTTCCGTAGGTTAGGGCTCTGTGTGAGCCACTTCCACACCTACCTTGGTAAACCATGTGTTTATGAACTAAGAAAGAAATGTGTGTACATTGGTGCATTCCATTTGTGCACAGTAGCATTGTCATGCTGGAACAGGTTTGAACCTAAATTCCAGTGAAGAAAATCTTACAGCAACTTCAGCTGCTGCAAAACCATTGCACTAAAACCACAATGTCGGCTGATACAGGGATACCTGATATCAAATTCTATAGAGTTTTATTAATACAGTGTAAAGATGGTTTGATGATAGATGATTAACGCTTACCAGTTTAATTGTACGAAATGTACTTATTTTCTCATCATGTTGAATTTTATCTGCATTTCAGACAGATAGAAACCAATGTGCATGTACGGTATAGTAGTGGTTTACAGTAACTACAGTATCTTTGGACACCCATGATACAGATGTGCTGTGTATCCACTCGCACACTTTGTGCCCTGTATGCAGCCACCACTGGTGCTGAGGCCTAGGGTGTATGAAGAGGTAGAGCACATAACGAATATTAAACAAAAATATCACAAGGCACTATATATGAGATAAAAAATCAGTCTCATGCCTGTTCAGGATTTGACGGATACCTGATGTGACTTCCAGAAATGTTTGAGTCTGCATCAAAGGCATTTTCTCATGCTCTAGTTTCAGGGTTTAAGGATAATCTAGGCTAAAACTTTGTTGATGCACCAAAACAACCCAGTTCTTCTGAATTTTTTTTTTTTTTTTAATCAGCTATAATTTTTTTTTTTTTTTTGTGATTGGTGAAGTGGTAGGTCTTTTGGGTTTTGCTTGAAAACAGACCAAGCTATTCTGAAAGCCATGGGAAATTTGATTTACCACCTCTGAGCCAGGGTAAAGAAAGTCTTGATGCTTGAGCATTTTAAGGCCTGTTCATTAAGTCAAGTTAAGTTAGAGACTGTTGAGAATGTACAGAGCAGGGTTTAGTAAGTGCCTGCAGGTTAACATGCACAGTAGTGACTTCATTAATTTATGCAAACATGTAATAGTACAAGGGTGAATAAATGATCTTGCACCATTTGTGGCATCAAATCAACTATTGCATGTCTTATTCCCAAGGACGAACCCTACTTTTCAAGAAGCAGTCACAGATCTCTTTCTGAAGAGCGTCCCAGTTGACATTGTTTTAGTGCAACACTTTGTACCTCCACATCATCCCACAAACACTATAGCATCTCAGTATTTCTCCAAGAAGGAAACGGGATTAGCGATCCAATGGAGCTGCCACACAACTGCCATATCCTCTCACTTTGTTTAAGAATGAGGCTCTCTAAGGGAGGCCTGGTTTATTAGCTTTAAAGCAAGTGGTGAGATGAGATTTATGGTTTTATGGCAGCTAAGGAGCACGGAGGAGGGCAGCAATGAATAGCCGAGGTTCTTTAATCCCGCTCCTTAAAAAACAAGTGAAAGGAAGAAAGACACGTCTGTGTTTATGACGATTAACAAATCCCAGGTGTTCCTGTCCACATATTGCTGTGTCTGAGAGTCTGGAATCCTGAGTCCTACTCTATGCATGTAGCAACTTAACTCTGGAAGTGTCTGACAGCTACGGATTTGTTTTGTTTTTTTTTCTTCATAGTTTTGGTTAAAATGTCAAAGGTAGACTGCACTTAGATTTGATTGATTGAAAGTATGCGGGCTTTAGTAAAGATCTAATTGTTACAAAGAACTTTATTAATCCGAGAGGAAAATTGCTTATTCTTGGTTATAGTTATACTACCAAATATGTAAACTAGCCCTTCAAATTTTATCCATATTGCATTTACTCTGTTAGTTAATCACCTAAGCATATTAAAAATATGAATAAAAATGCACTTTTTAAAGAATAGGTATAATCTTTTTTTTTCTAACTTTACACTTCAGCACAGATAGGTTGACGAATACATTTATTCTGTGTAGCAGCTAAATAAAAAAATGTATGATACATCAGATTGCAGTTTACAGTATAGCTAACTTGTATTGAAAATTGTATATAAAACCTTTGCTTTGCTTGCTGGAATTTGTAATCATGATTGTGATTTTAATTGTCCCATAAAAACCATGGATATCTGCACCAAGCTAAGTAGATGTTCCCGAAATACTGTATACACTGCTTAATAAATAAACTATATATTTTATGTGTATTCATAAATACCACAGCTAATTAAAATATTGTGATGGTTCCCTTGCCTTGTTCAGTTCAGTTTATGCAAACTAATGGACTGTACTGCATTAATTATTGGGTCCCCATGCCAATTTTTTATTATTATTTTTTACGCGACAGGTTTCCTACCCTGCTCTTTAAATTTATTCCGTGTTAACCACCTCAGTCGTTGGCCTGGCTGCTGTGTCAGATTCTCGGATGGTGATTAGAGGTTGATTTTTGGGGGTGCAGGGTTTAACCGTACCCTTAAATCTGTTTATGACGTTCCTATATAGGGGCTCTTTGGTGGCTGGGAAGTGAATGGGACAAAGGCCCTGCACCAGCCCAGTCATCAGTTTTAGAGCAATTGCAGATTTATGGCACCACAGTTGAGGCGATGCTCGTAAAGCCCCAGCACAGCTGCATGGTTCTGGTCGTCTGTGCAGCATGACGGCTATTGAACCTTTTGTTCACGGTTTCTTTAGTTTGCCTGTTGTCAGCTGGTGTGAAGTGACTCGCCGCTGCCATGTTATTTCGGATTAGAACCGTTACTTATGAAGTTGGCACGGGAAAGCAACCGTTTACTGGAAAAATGTTGGCCAGTAACCGTGAAGTTTGTTCTTGCCCGTTATTAACGGGTGCACTTTATGAGTGATTTATGAAGAAATGAAAGAAACCAGACACTCCCATATTAATGTAGTGTATTAGAATTCACCGACTTAATCAGTTAACTTAATTGAAACAAGCCGTTGTAGTACCTGGCTTAGTTATGAGAGTCAAGGCATATAGTCTGCAGCCTGCAAAGTAGCTGAAACCAGATGTGTTTCCTGGTAATATTAGGTACAACAAATATTAAATAAATTTGGCTATATTAACAAGATTCCCTTCATTTTATTTGAACAACTGGAACCAAGTGATGTTGTGTTTGTGGTGCTTTGTAAATAGTAATTTTCAAGTTGCGATATATAATTTCTATATTATTAATCTAATATATTAATCTCGGTTCATGCTTATACAAAGTGGGGGAAAAACATGGAATCCTCAACGAAAGCATGTCTTTTGTTAGCATTGCCAGAGCATGTACTGTAAAGTTCACAGAAAGCATTAATGTTAACCTCACTTTCACAGTTACTGTACAGCCCTGAGTGACTGTTGGTACAATTTTAATGCAGTTGACTTTAAAACTTCATGCAACTCTGAAGTAAGATGGCAGTACAGAGCATAATTGCGAGTAGCATTAGCAAGATGCTACCTAGCTACTGTTAATGATAAGGTGTCTGTTTCTGTGTCCTAAACAGCGAATAGTATGGTCCAGTGCTGTGTCATAGACTATAGATGGACTGTTTATTCAGTTCGGTAATATTTTTGAGATTTTCATTTCAGTTTGATTCGCTATTTGTCACAAGCAGTTTTTCTCATGGGTTTTAAATTATTTAAAAATTACTTCATGTATCTAATATGCATTGAAATGCTGTGTGTCTAGTGGTGTTGATTTATAATTTTTTTATTTATTTGTCATGTCTCATACAAAGTGGTGAGGTTATTATTATTTTTTTTTTGTTCATTGTTTGTGCCAAACTCCAGTCCAGTAGGTGGGGGTATTGTACCAACCTCAAATAAAAAAAAAGTAGAAGAAGCAGCAGTAATCTAGCCAAACACGCAACATGAATGCGGTTTTGAATTTTGTGCGGAAACCATCGTATATTTTTAATTAATTGAATCAATTAACTAAAAGGTCGATAAAATTTCATAATTGCACCGATCGTGTGTTAGTTTTAACCAAGCAGTTTCTCTGTATATGAACTAATCTATAACTTACAATAATTTTCAAATTGAAGGGGTATTCCTGACACGCTGGGGTAGTGGCCAGCACAGTGGCCTCACACCTCCAGGGTCAAGGGTCCGATTCCCACCTCGGGTCTGTGTGATTGGGGTTTGCATGTTCTCCCCCTTTGCTTGATGGGTTTCCTCACACAGTCCAAAAACATGCTGGTTAGGTTGATTGGCATCCCCAAATTGTTCATTGCAATGGATTGGCACCCTTTCCAGAGTGTACCCAGCCTCATTCCCTAAGTCTCCTGGGATAGGATAAGTTGCAGCTTCACCTGAAATGCCGCCAATGTTATAAATGTGGGGCTATAAAACAAATATATATAAAAAAAATAATGGCAAAATATTCTCGTAATTAGATCATTTGTACTGTTATTTGCTGTTAACCTAGCTAAATGTTTGAATATAAAATGGTTACATTTAATGGCAATTTTTTTTAGTTTAAATCACAATTGCAATATGTGTCAAATCATTTATTTATTTATTTGAAATCAAATCGTGTAGCCCTAGTTTCAACCAAAATCTTTCTCCTTGCAGAAGAAGGCTTCAAACCGATATCAGCACCAGTGTTCTGCCGCCTATTTATTTTTTAGTGTAATATAATAATAGTCACAGTATGGATTGGAATGAAGATTTTCAGCACGTAGGTTCCATTTGTTTAGGTCTCTGTTGGTTTAGGGCTTCATTTTGGTGACTCGCATGAGGCCACAGGGCATACTTGTTTTGATGGAAGCTGCTTTTTCATTAGCTGTAAAAAAGTAATGTAGCATTTTATAGTTCAGCCACTGCTTCGCCCGTTACTCAAGCTTGGGTGACAGCTAGGCGAGGATCTCGGTGAGGGTCGCACTCTAGCAGCTTGAGATCTGCTCTGCTCCAGCTTCTGTTCACAACCTGAAGATGTCGGTACTTAAGGATTTCCCAGCGTTTCCACATGAGTGATTGTGCTGGTTATAGTGGTGGAGGGGTGCGGGGCTGCCCTGGCCGCGCTTTTACTAGTCTCTAGATTGGGGGCCGTCGGTCTCGAGAAAGGCTCAGTGATTTACAGTCTGGTGCTCTGACCATGCGTTTGATGTCAGTGAGGCTCCTAGACAGACAAACAGGCAGTAAAATGCAAAGAGGTAGAAGGAGAAAAAGGAAAAGGGGATAACAAAGAGAAAGATAGTAAAGATACTTCAAAGAACTGCTTTGCGGTCCCTCTGGCTCTGCAAGGGGTAAAAGTGTCTTTACCACCCTGCTTGCTTTCAGCAAAAATCTTGCAGCATGTGTTGCTCTCAGTGGTGTCACTATCAATTTCTTTTCTCTTTTTTCTCCCCTCTCAACTCATTCAAATCTTTTGTATTTAGTGTGAATCATGAGCCACTACCAGATGCCAAGAAATCTCCAGTTTATTGATTTTTTTTTTTTTAATTCAGCCTTTAAAAGAGTACAGTGTTCTATGTTGTACCCTTTTTTTCTTCCAGACAAAGATGTGGTGTACTAGAAGTTTGTTTTTAGATGTCTGGGGAAATCTCTCTGAATAGTAGCAAGATGTTAGCTTTAATGAGCTCTGAGTGAGGCCATAAGCTCTTAAAAACTCTGTCGAGGGCTCTTTGGATGGTTTGATAGTTGTTGGTTTTTTTTTTTTTTTCTTGTCATTCAAGTAGAACCCCTTCTTTTCTTTGTTCACGTTAAACCCCTTCATTTGATGTAGGGTTCTGTGTGGAACCTTCAGTGCCCTCCCCCCAGGAGAAATAACATCAGTTCTGGACAATTAAGTTGTTTATTGCAAATTAATTATTTTCATAATAGCGAATATCGAGCAGGGAATTTAACATCACAGAAGACTAGTTTGTGTAATCAGACTTGTGTGATATTGATTTCCCTGCTCGAGAGTCTCTATTTTTAAAATAATTAATTTGCAATAAGCAATTTAATTGTCAAGAAAGACAAAAAAAACCAACAACTAAGCACCATTTCAGGTTCAAGTCAGGAACAGCTTGCCACAAAAAGCAAAAACTCAGCTGGACTGTTGATTTTAAGTGATTCTTTGATGATTAGCAGTGAACAGTAATACAAGTATATTTTCTAATAAATAATTTTACAAATTGGTGTCTAATTTATTTATTAATTTTTCCATCCAGAATAGAAACGGAAAAAGGGGGAGGGGGGCAGTTTAATCGATTTTCACCTAAACATCACCTAAAGTCAAACAGACTGTAATTAAATAGACCTAGGCAATTATGATTGAGAACTTTATGAAAAACTGTTGATTTCCATTTAGTTTTCTTGCATAATTATTCAATGTAAAAAAAATACATAAAAAAAAACACAAAAAAACCCCACAAAATTCTCTCTCTCTCTCTCTCTCTATATATATATATATATATATAAACTTTGAAATAACACATGTGAAATTATGTAACAGCAACAACAGTCAGTAGTCATTTTTAAGATATGAAAGTCAGCTGTTCTGGAATAGTTGTTGCAAAAACAGTATTGTCAAGTACATTTGCAAAACCCATCAAGCACCATGATGAACCTGGCTCTCATGTAGACCTTCCCAGGATGACAAGACCAAAACTTCCCTCTGCTGCAGAGAAGTTGTTCATTTAGAGTTACCAGCCTCAGATCATCAGTTAACAGCACTTCACATTAGAGCCATATAATATAATTATATATAAATATAATTATAATTATATAATTGCATATTTTGGATGCCTTTAGCATTGCTTTAAAATGTAGAAAGAAATAAAAATCAGGAATGACTGTTAAAAAGTTGTAAAGTGATCCCAAACTTTTGAGTATGTATATATGCATGCATTCATAGCTAGTGACCAGAATTGGCTGCTTGATCAGCCATGTCTGATCGTGTTGTACATATCCAATTCTGTGCTAAGTGCTTCTGAGTGATGCAACAGAAACACATATTTATTATCAAAGTTGTGTGCATTCAAAAGCCTCCGAAATGCCTTTTTCTCTAAACTTTAAGAGTTTTTAAATGTGCTCGTCACACGTGCTTACAGCAGTCTCAAAACACAGCGAGTGCTATTTAGTCTCAAAACATGCCCATTAGAAGCCACGTGTCCCTGCGTTAGAAGCTGTACATGATCACGAAAAGCTGTCTGCGCTGTGCTTGCAGTTGATCAAAACACGCTCCAGACATTCAAGGCGGTAAAATGTTGCGGTTTCTTTATAATTCTACAAGGGTGTACACCAATCTATTCCCATAATTTATATATTTTATATAATAATTATGGCCGATGACATAAGAGATACGTGCTGCTCAGGAGAAATGTATTAAATTTTAAGTTAAATGCAAAATTTTTGTATTTGAAGTTAGTTTGTATTGTTTTTAAATGCTGTATTTGGTTTTAAAGTGAGCAAACTAATGTTATAGGGAATGGATGTGATAATATTGTATACGGAGATGACTGATGATGTGTGTCTGTGTATGTACTGTATATGTACTGCACAGTATGTCTGTCTGTCTGTCTGTCTGTCTCTCTGTCTGTCTGTCTCTGTCTGTCTGTGTCTGTCTCTGTCTGTCTGTCTGTCTGTGTCTGTCTCTGTCTGTGTCTGTCTCTGTCTGTGTCTGTCTCTGTCTCTGTCTGTGTCTGTCTCTGTCTGTGTCTGTCTCTGTCTGTGTCTGTGTCTGTCTCTGTCTGTCTGTCTGTCTGTGTCTGTCTCTGTCTGTCTGTCTGTCTGTCTGTCTGTCTGCCTGCCTGTCTGCCTGTCTGCCTGTCTGCCTGTGTCTCTGCCTGCCTGCCTGCCTGTCTGTCTGTCTGTCTGCCTGCCTGCCTACCTGCCTGTCTGTCTGCCTGTCTGTGTAGGGCGTTTCCAGGTACTGTCAGTTCAAAACACCTGTTCAGATGCATATCGATTGCGTCTGCTGTTTCCTTTGTGCAGCAAAAGACTGCGGTTTGTACCGCTGCACTCCGAGTTAAATGATGGAACTTACATAAAATTCATGAAATTGGTAGATCTGGAAATGAAATGCATTCAGAGTAAATGACACTGTGATCTTATTTAAAGATGATTCAGTTGTTCCATCACACAAGCCTAGATGTGCTGGTAGACCTAACCCTAGGAGTCAATCCACCACAAAGGACAATGCAATATTCAAGGTATTTCTGTCTCTTGTGGTTCTTCTCAGGGTTTTAATGTTGAAAATGCTGCAGCTTTCTGTTAGTTTATAGAAGCAGTGTCAAGCATCTTGGTAAACAGTAATGCACTCTGTACTCTGTTTACTCTTGTGCTCCATAAAACCTCTTCGACCTCCATGTGTGTGGATGGTACAGTACGTGCTTTAGTGGAGGTGGAGTAAGCGATCGTTCTCCAAATCAGAATCATTTCCTCTCTATTAGTGTGTGTTTAATTAGGGTTTAGCCTGTGGCTTTGTCTTGAGGATTTTTGAAAGCAGTTCAGTAGGAGTTAAGCTTCTTTTAGACAGTTACTCTCTCAGCTGTGCTTAGGGGCCATGTAAATTCCGTACTGCGTTTTTCTACAAGAGACCCTATTTTGTTTCACAGAGGGCTCATCAGAAAAGAATGTAAACAAATTAATTGAGATTAACTTTAATGGCGTCTTTAGAGTCCCTCTTGGGCTGTTCTCCAACAGGAATTAAGTTAATAGTATTGCACTGAACTTTCATGCGGGGGGGGGGGGGGGGGGGGGGGGGGGGGGGGGGGGGGGGGGGGG
>JAQMYK010000001.1:23491287-23509600 GCA_030014345.1 Clarias buthupogon
CTCCTCCTCCTCCTTCTCCTGTGTGAGTGCAGAGCTTTGTGAGGGGCCTTTCAGCGGAGGGTTACAAGCCACAAAGAAATGCAGGATGGACTTAATGTGAAACTTAAAACCCTCAAAACTGGGCCAAGTGGAGAGTTTGGACCACAAATGTGGCCGGCCCTCCTGTGGGGGGGAGGGGGAGGAGGAGGGGGGGGATTTCTTCCTTTTAATGTGTGGTTGATTTGTTAGAATAATCCTCGGCCATCAGTGTAGCATGGTTTCGTAGCAGAAGGTCTGTGGACTGTTGTTTATGTATCTCGTTTGCGTCAGTGCTCTCCGCAGCTTGCTTTAATATTCCTCCACAAAGCCAAAAGTGCTTCAGTAACAACACACATCAGAGAGCTTGGTATAAAAACTCAAAAGTCCTCCCTATTCTGAAAATGACTCTAGCTGACCTTTTGTGGAGAATTGTTGAAAAGTAGGACACTGATGTATTGCTTTAAATGTTGAAACCTTGCGTGTTGTTGTTGTTTTTTTTATCTCCCCTCATTACATTCATTTTTGGAATACAAGCATCAGCAGTGTTTGGACACACGTTCTAATCCAATGTTGTTGATTGATTGATTGATTGATTTTTCTACATTCCAGACCAATACTAGGACTTTAAAAAATATTAATTAATACATGCGGAATTAGGTAATTAAGTAACTACAACAGTCTGTTATTTTAAGATATGAAGATCAGCTGTTCAGTATTGTCAAGTGCATTTGCAAAATCCATTCAGCACCATGATGAAACTGGCTCTCATGAAGACCATCCCAGGAGAGCAAGACCAAAACTTATCTCTGCTGCAGAGGAGAATTTTTACAATGTAGGAAGAAAGAAAAATCAGGAAAGACCATGGAATTAGAAGATGTGTGCAAACTGTTAACTCTGTTGGTGTGTATGCAATTTAATTGCTCTTTTGTTGGTTAATTCACTTAGCTGCTAGTGGTGGATCATTCAAAAACGATTTGTTCTTTTAATGTTAACGAGTCTTTAACGTGACTCAGAAGAACGAGTAGTCTCGGAGAGTAATGCGCTCATTTTCTACTTGCCGCGCATGCGCAAAGCATCACAATACAATAGGTTATGAACAGTAAACAGAAATAAGTAGCTAAGTCTTTTGGTACGAATCGTTCATACTTTTCTCACATGACTCCCGTAGACGCTATGCAGAGCAATACTGTAGATTCAAAAGAACGAACAACTCGGACTCATAAGAAGAACCGCTCAATTCTGTTTTCCTGTATAATGCACTGCTTAACGTCTATGAGAGTCACGTGACAAACAAAATGAGCAGCTCATCTCTCGTATCTTCTGGTCCGAATTGTTCGGTTTTTAAAAAATATATATATTATGTCCTTAACTGCATTGTAATGTCTTCATTAATGGGACTATAGCCAAAATTTGTGTATGTAGACGTGTTGGAGGTCTGTTTATTGCAAATGCAAAATTTTATTTTATTTCTCATCAAAAGAACTAAATGACTCAAAAAATGATTCGTTCATTTTGATGAACGAGATTCAAAGAACAGAGTCACTAAAATGATACAAACTTCCCATCACTATTAGCGGCATCGATTCAGTTTTGATTCAGAATCAGTTCACACATTTTGATATTTAAATTAATCACAACTCTTATTGTTCTTAATTTTGTGAATTCCTTAAAAATATCTCATAAGTTTTGCCAAAATATGAATCACTTGCATCATCTGGACATACCAGAGTAAGTATTGTAAGATTATTGCATCATCTTTTTTCCAGTTTGTTAGGTTGCTGTAATACTGCCACCTACTGGACTGGAGTGTGGAGAAGTACATGGGCTTGGGTGCAACGTCAGACCTGACATTTGAACAATCAACAAAACCAGTTACACTGCATTTTAATTAATACACAAGACAAATCTGACAATAAAATTTAGTACCATCAATAATCATAATGCCCAAAAATGAAACAAACCAACAAATCGATGATACACAGCTCTCATGTGATCTTCGTGTAGTTTGCATTTATATAGGCCAAAAGAAAATTGGGTAGCTATGAGGATAAATGATGGATTATTTCCTTTAAATCAACACAACTCTGGTGTAAGGTTAAATTTCCTGGTTATGACTGAAATTGTATGTTGTATTTTTTACGCTGTGTGTGCAATACCAAAAAAAAAAAAAACTTGGTTAGTAACCCTGTGTAAGGTTCTATCCAGTGGCGGAAACTTCAAAGCACTTTTTGTAAGTCGCTCTGGATAAGAGCATCTGACAAATGACTAAATGTAAATGTGTTTTTTTGTTGTTGTTGTTGTTGTTGTTTTTTGTATGTGGGAAATTGTGTATGACCACAAGCACTGTGTGCGCGTGTGTGTACGCATGTGTTGTAAATACCGCAGCAGTGGGAGCCTGTCCAGTAAAACTGTCACATTTCTCCCGTTAGCAGCATGCCGAGTCTTTAATCTTGACCACATTGGGAAGTCTGCTTCATTCAAACACAAACTGTCCAATGTTTTAAACACATCACTACATCTTACTTACATGGTTCATGCAAATAAAAAATTTTCAACGTCTTGATGTTTTTTCAAGCTGCAGCTTTCTCATATAATTACAATAAAAGGCTTGGAAGTGAGTCACTACAGCCGGGTCCCGTGTAAAAACGACTACGTATGTACAGTCGTGTGATTAGAACTCCTGCACTTCAGTCCCAGGTCATGAGGACCTCGAGAGTGTAAATGTGCTTGAGTAGATCTTGATTATTAATTACTTTAATTAATGAACTTATGTAAGGTTAGTTGATGGCTAAAGTTTTTAGTTTTTAAAGGCATTAGTTTTCTGCATCTAGCAACGTGCACGTTTAAAACGTATTTTTCTTTAGGACAGCATTTCTGTTGTTTTGAATGTTTTGGGGGTTTTCTCCGTAATATATAGACTTGTGTTTGAGTTTAATATGTATTTTATGGTGGCATGAGAGTGCAAGTGTTTGCATGTGTTTTTATATCTAGAGGGAGATCAGATGGCTCCAAAAGGACTGGTAGATCTAACATTATTATTATGATTATTATTATTATCATTATTATTATTTACAGTTTCCTTTGAGCTTTCAATGTTGAGGTTAGATTTATTTCTAGCATAGCATTAATTATTATTAATAACTGTGCCAGTGGTAATTAGATAAAGTGTGTGTGTGTGTGTGTGTGTGTGTGTGTGTGTGTGTCTGGTGCACATACTGCTTGAGGGGCTGTGTAAATCAGCTTTCATTAAGAAGGGCCTTGGTGCATGTTCTTGATTTACTCCATGGAACTGCCACTAGAACCCATTAAAGCCTCCACTATGGAGAGAAAAGTGAAGCTAATAGCGCAGGTTTGCGCTGTTTAAGCCCTGTTGCAGTGTGTGAGCCAGTGTGACGGTCTGTCGTGATGACTGTAGAAGGCGTGATTTATGTGGTGATCACAGTCGCACTTTAGCTGCAGTACATAAAACATGCATAAATTATGGGTTTTACAGTTATACAGGCAGTTTTAGACAGGGAAGTACAGAGCATAGGTTGTGAGACGCTTTTGTAACAATTAATTTAACTCTAACAGATTTCCTTCTTTTTAAAACCTTCTTAATTTTATATTACAGTCTCCCAGTCCTGCCAGCTCCAGCTCCAGTTCAAGTTCAGGATACAGACCTACACACAAGAGACAAGGTAACCTCAACTGGATTCTAGTCTCTTCCCTTGCTTCATATAGCATTTTTATGTTTCGTTTTTAATACTTAATATATCCAAACCCTTCTGTTATTTGGATTGCTGAAGAATAGTTTTAATATCAATTCCTTGCTATTCAGTCGATTTGGCATCATGCATTTTAGTTACCATTAGGTAACCGGTTTGTCTCTAGGTGGTGCTATTGAAACAGCTTTTTATTGAGTGCAATCATTGTTTTGAATTTATAGAGTGACAAATGGGGATGTAGCTAGAAATGCTGTGCCATCTTTTAAAAGTCTGATGTCTGTGCTTGATGAATTCAGAGCCGTTCCCAGGAGAAAAACATTTAATTGATCTGTTTCTGCTATTTATTCAGCTCCAGAATTGTCACCCTTGGTAAAGATGAGTAAAACAAAAGGCACGGATGACTGATGAAAAGTTCCAGTTACATTTTGTTCATGAGAATTTCCAAGGGCATTTTTTTTTCCTTTTTTTTTTCTTTTTTTACTAGTAATTTTGCCATTACTATATTTTGTTTGGTATTACCCCGTGGAAACCAACCAAGCACAAGATCATAAAACATTTAACAATCATCAAGGCAAAAAGTCGCCGACAATTTTACAGATGAGATTAGGCAAAGTATCTGCACCAGACATTTTCAATGTCCTTCTATTAATATCTGTCTTTATCAAGGGTGGCAATAATTCTGGAACTGACTGTATGAACTGTATCGATTTTCAATCTAAAGTTGTCAATCAGTTGTTTAGTGTTCTCTCTGTTGTGCACATTCAGTGCTCGGTCCTTTGCAGACGATAATTCCAGAATTGCACTCAGATGACAATGAAGACGAGTCAGAGGAGGAAGATGACAACGATATGGACTCGGACATGGAGCGTCCCTTACACACACACACGATGCATCGCCATCGCAGGTGGACATTTCTCGGATTGGCTCACAGATTTAATTCCTTCTTGTTCCTTCTTTAGTTCTTTTATTGTTTTTTTTCCTTGTTGATTTTAACCAATCCCTTTTTGATTTGAGTTTTAAAGACTTTGTGAATTTATTGAACTGTTGTAAGGTTACCCATTATAACTACATAAAGTTTTATTACTCAAGTGCTTGTCAACCATTTTGTCACAGTAATGATTTTACCAGAACTATTTGAGGTTTTTTGTTTTTGCTGTATCTAGAGCAGTGCTAAAATTTTGGTTCGTCTGAGTAAATTCACTGTAAATGTCTGAAATGCCAAAAGTCTGGATGCTACAGTTACACAGATGCAGTAAATCTTTCTCTTCTGTTTATAGGGTGAGTTTGAGTGACGGTAGTGACAGTGAGAATAGCTCCACCTCTTCACCGCTCCCACATAACGAGGCCCCGCCCCTCCTGAAGGCCAGCAATAATCCGGTAAGAGCAGATCGACATTCACAAATTTGTTATTAATTGGCCTAATGGACAGTGATGAAACTCTTATTTTACAAAGCATTTTAAAATACTGAGATAAGATGGTGCCATATTTTTAAGGCTAAAATGTGTTTTCCTTTGTTGTATCTTGCATACTTTTAGTTGATCAGTTAAAGTATGATTATAATGATTTTTTTCTTTTTAATCTTAAAAAATTTATTAGGAAACTTATGATTGATACGTAAAACCAAAATCTCCCAGTGTCCAAAGTTTTTATGATACAGTTATAAAATATGCTAAGATGAAGACAGACTTTCAGAACATATTATTACTAAACATTACACCATGCAAGGAAGTCAAAAAATCTTTAAAAGTTCAAACAAAAGAAATCAAAGGTGATTGATGAAGTCTGACACTAAAAAATCTTCTTAAAAGTAAAAAGTTTTTAAAGACTTGAGAACAAAAAATAATCTAGAGAGCTTTATACTACTTATAAAATATTGCACTCAAGTGCTTGCTTTGGCTGTCTATAAGAAAATGTTAACTGATTTACAATAACTCAGACATACAGTCCAAGCACAGAGCGCAGTCCATTAGAGACTCTCTTGATTGGAGTGCTAGCTCCATATCTTTAACTGAGCTACCACCGCTGCTTTACAAGTCGAACCTGTTGGGATCCCGCATGTGTGCCTGGGAGCTATTTGCTTTCACTATGTAAAATATCGTGGCTACCTTGAAATTCTTTTCCCCATATTCTGAAAAATGTCTTGGTATTACTTGAATGTACTTTTATGTAATCTCAGTGTAATTCATGCCAGTGTTACAATTTGAATAATCCTGTTCTCTTACAGATTCTAGAAGTGAAGAGTCCCATGAAGCAGACAAAAGTGGATAAAAACAAGAATATTGACTGTGACAAGGTGATTATTACAATAATAACACTAATAATAATAATAATACCCAGCATGATCAGCACTAGAGTGTTCTAGTATGTTATGAGGTGGGAGTTGAAAAGTCTAAAGGTTGATGTGTGTATTGAGTTTGGCTGGTCATTAAGGCATTTGTTGTATTGTTTTAGGCCTACTTGGATGAACTGGTGGAGCTCCATAGAAGACTAATGGCACTGAGAGAGAGGCACATATTACAGCAGGTATTGTTTTTACCTTCATGGGAAATAATAGCCAAGAATCCTTTTGGGGAGTTGTAAGGAGAAAAATTCTCTTTTACAAATATCATTTCATTGGATTCGTTTCATTTCCTAAGCTCAGAGCAATAAGGATGAAATCGATAGCAAACATATGGAACATCCTTAAAGCAGATAATGGGCATATACCATTAAACGTAAACGGCTTTATCATCAAATCAGGGTTTTTTTTTTTTTTTTTTTTTTTTTACTTCTCCCCCAATGAAGTTGTTCATCATATTACTTTGTAGCCTAGTCGGTATGACTGAATGGACAACCAGGTTTGGCTGGAATATAGAGATAGCTTGGGAGATTTCCAAACAAAGATTGGAAGCATATGCATAGTGCAAGATCAAGCCAATCCCTTGGAGCCTTAATAGATAATTTACCTCCTCAACCTTGAAACACTGATAATCAACTGGACTGCTTGAAAAACAAAGAAGAAGAAAAAAGCTATTGACATTTTATGGTTTGTTTAACAGGTTTCTAATGTCCAACAAAAAAATTAAAAAGCTTTGATTATTGGACATTTATTTTGCTTAATGCCCAAATAAATAAAGATCTTCAAATTTACCTAGTTCATATCTTCATCTTTTTTTTTCTCCTCCCAGAAAAAGTTATTGTTTGTTTGTTTTGAGGGGGTTGGAAGCTGTCAAATAAATCCATTAGCAATCAAACTGCCTAATTTCTTCATCCAGACAGCACTTCGGTCACATAAGCAGCTGACTTCTGTCTTTACTGTTGTCATAACAGACCCCTGGGTCTCTCTGTTCCTGGCCTTAATTCAGCATAGAGACAATAAATTCTTTCCATATGGGGTCTGGCTTTGTAGTGTGAAAGAGATCAGGTTTGGGTCCCATTACTGAACAGTTCCATTTGTGCACAACCCCTTCTGCCTCACTCACCTCCCATGCCTTTAATTTGCTAGCGTGATCCCTTCGAAATAAAGAAATACTGCTGGTACCAATAAGTTGCCATGGTACTGTAGACGAGCATCTCTCCTGGTACGTTCAGACGCACGGCATCGTGTGGAGATTAGGGGCTCCTCATTTTTATTGAAGACTTGATAAGACAAAACCACTCATTCAGCCAGACGTCCCTTAAACCTGGTTGTATCTAGCTGCTGTACAGTATGTACAAATCTGAGTTTAATGTATTGACAAAATTGCAGTACCGATTGCTTGGCTTGCTTATCCTTTTGTCCTCATTTTCCCCTTCCAGATTGTAAACCTCATTGAAGAAACTGGACATTTTCACATCACAAACACAACCTTTGACTTTGACCTTTGCTCCTTGGACAAAACCACGGTTCGAAAGCTGCAGAGCTACCTAGAAACCTCTGGAACATCTTGAAGACGTGTGCAGCTGGCTGCCATGAGCAGGAACCACCAGACCTCCTGATTGTCCTCCTGATTTTGTCTCAATCAACTTGTGGCATTCTTATGGAATCGGCTTCATATCAAGAGTTCCTGGAGCTCCTTTCTTCTCTCTGTGTGCCTCAGAGATGGATGTGAGATTCTTCCTGTCCACCAGGACTTCACCTGAAAAGCCTTGAAATGTCCAGCATTGCCAAAAAAAGGGAATAAGTTCATGCGCCAAAAAAAAACAAAACAAAAAACAGCGACAAGAAAAAGAAGAGAAAAAAAAAACAGTGTGCATATTGTTACGATGAATGAATGATGTTCGGTTCTGTTCTTTGTGATGAATGCATGTCTCAACACTGCCTTACACCATTGTCTATTTATTGAGTATGAGTTTCAAGTGTGTGTGTGTAAAAGCAAATGATATTAAACTTGTGCAAGCACTTGGGCACAGTCATGTCATTGGTGTTTTAAGGTGGTGAAGTGTTAGATTTTGCTCACCAAGTCTAACGATTGCATCTGGTGTGAAAGGAAGAACAAATGATCCGTGACATAAGACTGTTTGGACATTTAAAGGCACTGTAGAAATTGTGGTTTTAGAGGAACACACCAATCTTGGTCTTACTGCTGTTTCCAGAGAAAGCAATGTCATGAGACGAAATGTCACGGTGAGGATCAAATACTATTTTTAAGCGATTGCACATGAAGACAGTACCAACATTTGGAATAATTTAGGAATGTCACCTTTTGTACTGGTCAGGACTGGGCTACAATAATGATTGATTTTAAGGCCAAATATGCTTACATTGTAAGAATGTGTCTCGGTTGAAAGCTGTCTTATTGAATCTGTTGATGTTATTTATTTCATAGGGACCACAATCGCTTTTTGGCTGTCTCTAAACCAGTGGGAACTGGTTATGGGTCTTTTTGAAATTTTAGTTTTTACCCCTCCTTAAAGTTTACAGCTTGATCAATTGGTAGATGTCAGTGTGGGCAGATTGTACAGTTGAGCTGTAGGCTTGATGGTTGAACTATGCCATACGGCAAGACCAGTATGTTTAGATGGGTTATTTTAAATGAAATGAATACATCTGTAAGTGCTACAGATTTTTTTTGTGTGACCAGACTGGGAGGGGGCTGAATTATTGGCACTGTGTGTATAAAAAAAAAAAAAAGAAAAAAAAAGAAAAGGAAAAAGAAAAAAAAGAAAAAAAGAAGTGTACGAATTTTTCATAATTGCATTTTTGTATTGTGTTTGTTTTTGAATGAAATCAAATCTTGTAAACCTTTTTTTTTTTTTTTTTTCTTCCCTGTCTGGATTTCCCTGATTTGATTTTCTCAACCCAAAGAACTTTTAGTTTAGCTATCATTATATAATGTTTATAGGTGTGTATAAACTTTATATGTGATAAAATCTGAATATCTTTCCTTTCTTGGAAGGTACTGGGCTGATTCCAGCTGAACTTTATTTATCCTAATATAACTTCCAAACAGTCTGCATCAGTGTCTGGTTATTGACTAGAAAGTGTCTATGATGAGAATGATTGATTGATTATTGTGAAGAACAATGTATAGCTTGTATATAAATGAACCGCAATCAGAGCTGACTGACGTACCTCCAAGCAGTGATTATGGGGTCCAAGCACTCTGTGATGACACGTGATTGATCAAGGGCATCTGATCCTTTTAAAAGGTCTTGACTGAAAATTAAGGGAGATTATTTCATGAACATACAAACATCTTCATGTTCAGATCTTCAGTATAGTGCCACTTAGTGGTGAAGTGACTGAGCACAGGTGAGCCTTGGAGTGTGGTCTGTAACACACCTACCACACTTGGTCTTAGTAAAACAAAGTTAAAAGTTCCTGTTATGAACATCAACAAAAGAAAAAAAAATTATATTTGTCAACACACACACACACACACACCTACCTGGGTCTCAATATGCCAAAACAGAAATCAGATGTCTTCGTTACATCATTACTGGTGAACAGTTCTAAATTTCCTGAGACTTTTGATAACCTTGATGATGGCCACTCCAGGCCATCCGATTGGACCAAATTTGTAGGTATAGTAAAGACAACTCTTAAAATTTATAACTGTGCATGTTTGAATGTTGTGTCCATTAATTTGCCTAGAATGACTAATTTAAATAATCCAAGTTAATTGGACTCATGATTCTGTGCCAAATGGTTCTGAAGTTATGAATGGATATAGGTGCCCAAAATTGCTTCAGTGTGTTAAGGGTTAAGGGGCCTCCATAAAATTATGCTGAGTAGACATTTGGGACCGTGGCGGATCAGTGTGCAAAATAACAATGTTTAAATAATATATTAGTTGAATTTCAAAAATAAATAAAAAAACGGGGGTGTTGTGGTTGGCACTGTCGCCTTGCACCTCCAGGGTTCGGGTTCGATTCCCGTCTCTGTGTGCATGGAGTTTGAGATGAGTGAGTGAGTGAAAAAGTACTGGAGGTGACATAAAAAAGACAAAACCCATCCTCATTTAGGTGATACCAGATAGTGAGACAACAAATAAATCTCTTCTTTAACTGTTATCTACAATATATAAAATGAAATGTGTTTTAGTTCAAATGAAATTCAGTGTGTTGAGATTACCAACTGTTCACTGATGGAGATTTCCGACCAAATTGTTTGTGCAACTACAAAAAATTTTATCAATAATCACATTGGTTCTTGGACTCTTAATTACCTGCTGGAAATATAGTGACCTGAAAAGAAATAATAGGTTAGCAATCTAAATTTGATGAAGAGTCCGGTACATTTTGATGGCGTCTTTTAGCTCCACGCTATGATCAAAACCCCATACTTTGCAAGTCTAAATCTAGCATGTCTTTGTATTGTAACAGTATCAGGCAGTAAAGATGGTTAAGTCATTAGTGGAGCTTATACAGTCCATTAGCAGTGGTGTTCTAGTGGAAAGCATCACTCATGTCTCACTTAAGAAGATATGCACAATCTGATATTCTTTAGCAGACTTGTTTTAAAGCTCAGTGCTGATAGAGACTCTGAAAGGGGGAAAGTTCATGAATGGAGTTTATTAAATCACACAACCTTCATACTCTATGGAATTGTAGGTCATTAGGATTCCACAATTTATTCGAGTTGGCACAAAACGAGACAAAGTAAAACCAGACGAAGGTGTTGTGTTTATTTTCCTTTAACACACTGGCTTTGGTGATAAGGAAAGAAATATTTTATGTCCGAGTATGTTTGAAAGCATTTTTCATGTCATTTTTCACCAGATGAGATGGTTAGATCCTATTTTCTTTATGTCCTTCAGTCGCTTTTGTCCAGCCTTCGAATGGCAGCTAGGACGCGTGAGAGCATCTGTAACATTCCCACTAAGCCTTTTGCTTAACACCATTCCACAAAGACCATGAGCAGCTGAATGTCAACACGGAGCCATGTGTCGGGACTGCTGCCCATCTGTAGCCACATGAACTTTCACACTCATGTCAGACAACCAGCATGCGATACTAAAGATCCATCAACATAAAGGACAAATCTAGGCTGATTAGTAGCTCAGTTCTTGATTGCAAAACGGTAATGGATAGAGAAATGGAATCTGGTCCAGAATCTACTTATACTGTATTATACGTAGGCTGAATTAACTGTATTAGCACTGTAACTGCATCTGTGGAATATGTTCATGTCTCTGAAGAACGTGGAAGAAAAAAAACGTTGCCAGATTTATCTTTTTCACTGCTTATATGCAGGATATATTTAACTCATGAATCATGTCACTTTTTATTTTTAAACCATAATTTACTGTAAGAAACACTCTTTCTTTTCTTTATTATAATAATTTAAGTCCTCAAGTCTGTCTTTCTGTCTAGATTTCTTTCAACTGCTTGTCCTGTATTTCCTACATTTCCATTTGCAGTTACATAAAGAAGTGAAGCAGTAATTTATTTTAGGATTCATGCTGTTCAGAATTCTGGAACTGTGAAACATATAATTTACAAGTGAAACATATATAATGCACTAATCTTGCGTGACAAACTGGATTATTAAGCCTATCGGCAAATATCAAGCATGAAACTAACCATGAGACTATATTGAACAAGTGTGTATGTGTGTGTGTCTGAGAGGGACCTTTTTGTGGATATTTGGCTTGTGCCCCGGCTTTTTTTCTTTAACCAACCATTGCACCTACAGTATAAAATTTTTTTTTTAATGTAAATTTAGTTTTATATACAATGTTTCCTTTCACGTACTGATGTTAAGGCTAAAATTAGATTCCAGTATTGTATGACATTAATTAGCCGTCTTCATAATTATGTCAAAGGACGGTGCTCACAAGGACAGTAAGACAGACACACGTGTGTAGTTATTTTTTAACACTTTGTAAGGCCCCAAAAAATAACTAAATATCTTCAGAACGCTAAAAGCAAAAAAAAGAAATAAAAAAAGAAAGAAAGAAAAAAAGGTCAAAAATATTACTGGTTTTAACATTAGGGTTGAGTTTAGGTTTCATATTAATTACCGACAGTAATAATTGTCATTTGAAGGTTCTCATTAAGAAAGCAAAAATCTAAAGGGTGTGTGTGTGTCTGGTTCTTTATAATGCCTGTAACACTGTCTGTCCCTCCCACCCAACACCTGTTCATTACATCATAAATTCACTGAGAGCCAATTATGAGAGCCACAAAAAGTTAAACCCCTGCTATTGTTCAAAGACGTAAAGCCAAAAACACTTTCACACAACGAATAAAGAAAGAAATGAAATGTTCTTCAGCAAGACCACATTGAACTGCTTGGGTTTTTGTGAAAAGATTCCCTGCAAAACCATTTAGTTATCACATTCTGGAGAAACCTATACACTTTCTATTAATACGCAACCTCTAACTTGTCTTTCTTATAGTATATTATATTCTATAGCAGAAAAAAAAGGTTATGAGAAATAAATCCCTTATTGGAGCAGAGAGAGAGAGAAACACAGCAGCCCAAATTCATGGTCAAAACTTCAGACAGCTCAGCCCTCAGACAGTCTATACGTGGCCAGAGATACACCACAGGAAAAGCATTGTTTCCTCGACTTCTTTCACACCAGTCTCCAAATGAGCACGAACAAGAGGAAGAAAAAAAAGAAGGCTGCACAAGTTTTGGGACCCTGGATTAACTTAAGCCATCTCACATTGCTGGCGTGCTGGTGGAGGGAAGGGAGTGGGGGGACGGCTGGTTCACAGTCAGTGCCAACAGCGGGACATCCTGTTTGAGCCTCCAAATGCCATTTCCTCTAATAAAAAAAAGGAGAGACCTTCCACACTGAGCTCACACAGAAGCGAAGCAAGGACATTGATCACCATCCTGGCTCAAGGCCAAGGCTTCGAGAGAAAGGCTTCGTGAGAGCCTCTGGGCGGCAGTCATAAAAAAATGCACCTAAAGTATGTCATTATAGCCGAAGGTTGGTGAAAAGTCTTCGCCAGCATTTCCAAAAGACCATCACAGTGCGCTGGGTACAAAAGCTTAAAACATTACGTTTTAAGAAAAAAAGGAAGCTCTTCTTGGTCTTTTTTACTACTGTAGTGCTGAGCTGCATAAATAGAACTTATTCGGGGAAAAAAAGGTTCTTGCAAAAAAGCTGCAATTTTTTAATCATTTTAAAAATATATATTTTTAAACTGTAGATTCTTTGACACAAAAAGGTTTTCACATTACATTTCAGACTGAACCTCAATGATGAAGACTATGAGCATGAGTCTGCAGAAGAGAATGTAACAACAGGGCCCTAATATCACTTTCCTTTCTGAAAGGCCCTCATTTAAATCTGAACAAAACTAGTTCAAATATTTGTCCACCTTTAATCTGTCTTCTCTCTCTACGTGGGCATCGTGTTCAAGAATAAGTGGTTCAGAGAGAAAGTAATTGAGAGAGAAAGCCAGAAAATCCTCCCCAAACTTCCTATTCTCTGAGTGATTTCATCTTGAAGTCGCTAAATCCGTTATTCTCCGATTTGCACAGCGACAATAATTCAAAGGTCCGTCACCATGTTTTCGCCAAGTTGTCTCTGGGCCCTTTCTTCAGACGCTCACCTCTCTGCCAGACCTTTGTGAAGAATTCTGGGTGGCAGCCATGTCATTGGAAATGCATACAAATTAGCTTTTTCAAAAACATCAGCTTGAGTTATGTAAAGAACAAAAGAAAGCAGACTTCAAAGTGATGGGCGAAGCTGAAGGGAGGGATGTTGGCGAGAAGGAGGGAGATCTTCGGTCCAGCTTCGTGAAGGGAACAGAATGGAGGAGGATAGACGGTTTTGACATAACTGGCCCTCCAGACGGCTGGGGATTTGATTGTTTCTTACGAGCCCCCGTCTCTTTCACATGTTTGGGCCCGGACCCCCGGTACCCTCAATGTGGGCCCGGACTCTTGGAGTGAAGCCCAGAGCCAACCTGCTCTTTGATTGGCCTGACTGAGGCTTTGTTCTCCCTCACGGAGCTGGGAGGGTCAGTGACCCGTGACCCTCCAACCAGCCCACCAGTCTGTGTTAGTGTGTGAGTGCCCAGACACTTTCCCTCACACACATACAATGCTTCAGTCGCTAAATCCTTCTCAAAGGAGGAAAGGTGGGGGCCTGAGAGAGAAAGACACACACACACACACACACACACACACCGAGGAAAAAAACACACATTCAGACGGCCAGGCTGGGTAAAGCTGCATGGCCCAGGCTTTCAAAATCAACCTCTTTAAAAAAAAAAAAAAAAAAGAAAAAACCTATAGAACTTTATTATCCACATAAGAGCACTTATTTGTTACATTTGTATGCTTGAGATTTCTTGCATTTTTAGACAGTTTTAGATGAGGGGAGAAAAGACACTTGATATTAAAATCCACAAAATTACTTTTTTGGATGTAGTTTGAGAATATATAAATAAGCTAAGAATAAATTAACACTGGTCTCAGCTAGGATAACTTATTCCAAGTGTCTTTTTTTCAGTTTTAACTAAGTGACAAACCATATGAATGAAAAGTCAAGTTAAATTTAGAGTAAATTTAAAAGTCATTAAACCTTGGATTCAGCAGTTGGCAGTAACTATTAGAACCTCAGTGTGAATTCATCTTATTTCCTCTGAGCTAATTGAAAACAAATGAAAAGAGAGTTACTATGCTGTGTTACTTTATGTAATGGACTGTGGATGGCTGTGCCGGCCTTCATGGTCTACATTAAACAGTAGTTTGGCCCGTTCTTGAAAGAAATCTCATTACTTACATGTTTTAGCAATGTACAATTAATCACTGCTGGTAAATAAAACACGGCGAGCATTTCAAACATTGGTTAGCGCCGAGTTCAGTGAAGCTCGTTGCAAATAATTAGAAATGGAACAAGGATCCACAGAACATGAGAAAATATACACACATTATATATGATAGACACTTAAAAAAAAAGTGATAAAAGGGCATTAAGGTTTTCCTGCCAACTTGGATCAAAGCCAGTTCTGCCCCCAACTAACCCCCGGATGACAAACAGCAGACCTTCAACTCGCCTCCTTGTCTGATCGGCTCCTTCACACAGCAAAAGAGCTGATGTGGAAAAGCTCATTGCTGCCAGGCAACAACTGGGCCGCTTTGCCTCGTAATGAATTGAGGACATCTGGAGCCTCAAGCTGGTGATGCATCAGATGAAAGTCCAAGACTCACCACAAAACTACAGCAATCATTTTTCATGGAATTTGCTGGAAGGTATGATAGTGTACATGTATGATGTTCTTTGTTTGGTGCTGGAAGCATGAAATCCTGACTACAGTGAAACTGACTGAGGATGTTTCAGTTAAGCTCACTTGACACTGACCATCAATTACAGCAAACGTCACTGTGATCTATTCATTTGTTTTTTTACTCCAAGTGCCCAACTTGCACCGTATCTGCTTCCTTATTACACTCTTTTCACATATTATATTCTAAAATCAAGCAGGACCAGATTTAAAAAAAAAAGTTAACAGAACTCTTTCTCTGCAGTAATGGATAGTACATCTTTTTTCTATATACAATCTATACTTGCCCCATATGTTGGAAACATAAAATTGTCTAAATAGAAATCAAATGGTTATAGCATGATTCTTTAGAGCAATAAAACAAATGTAGCTCCAAGTACAGTATGTACATTTCATACAGTACATATGGTTAATTGTGTGAATTTTTTTGAACATGATAGAGCATTTGCTGTAGATGAATAACAATATGAACATTTTATACACTTTCTTTTAAGCCTTTAAATATTATATATATATATATGAAGACTTCCAGTGGAACCTTGGTTAACCTTGATTGCATTAAGTTTACCACTCCACAATGTCACCAAATTTTCTAGCCAGTTCAGGAAGTGCCACCCTTGTCTGGAATTCTCCTACACTCCTGTTCAGGGAAGACGCCCTGAATGGGTACAAAAATATAATTATCCATTGTGCCCCAAGAATGTTGAAAAATGCCACCATTTCTGCCAACTCCAGCAGGCCTGCCAAAAATCAGCCAATCTGTTCTCGCCTGCTGGGATCCTGAAAGGGCTTGTTTTGATCAATAAGCAAACCCCAACACTAATTTATCCAGTTAAGTGCCAGTGCACGTCACTCTTTATTTGTTTGGACACGCTGTCTGGAGCTCCTCTGACAGAGACTGTCTCACAAGCCTCAGGTTATTACCAATCAGGGGCTAGTAATTTTCTCTCCATTTGAGATGGGGTGTCACATTTGATTTTCATGAAGCACTCAGTAAACTGAAGCAACTGCATTCCAATAATTACAACTGTGGACAGCAAAGAGGGGGGGAGCTTGGTCCACGGTGAAAAATACTGTAACCGATCACTATGGAGACTGTTTTTTTTATTTTTTTTATCTTTATTTATTTTTTTAAGTGTGACACCCCATCTCAAATGGAGAAGATCAGTATAATCATGGTGAATCATGAGTCAGCCTGTTTATAAACAGTGAAAGTTGTTCATTTTTTAAATAAGCAAACCTGAGGAGAACTAACATGGGTGAAAAACACAGACATGTGTGACATATATGACATACATATATATACTGTATATTAGGACACAATGCAGACACTCGCTCACACCATGGGCCAATTTAGCATAGCCAAGCCACTTCCTGGTTTCTGGACGGTGGTTGGTTGGAAACTGGAGAACCAGAAAAAAACCCTTACAAACACAGAGGGAACATTCCTCGTGTCTGGAGCTGTGGAGGCAGCAATGATACCCACTGGGCCACCATGCTGCCTGGTTGTTGCTTTTAATAAGGATGATGATGATGATGATGATGACAAAAATCTTTTTTTCAGGGTGATGTGTGATATCAAATGGCATACTCTTCAGAAATGCCATTTGGCTAATATGACATTATAAATATCTTAATGTGTTCAGCTCATGGGCTAAGAAATAAAAAAAAAACTCTTTAAAAGTTTTATAGAACCTTATAATAGAGAGTTTCCCGTTCAGTGAAAGTTTTACATGGAACCCTCACTCACCTTAAACAGCCCTTGAGGAACTATTTTATTGCTTTTTTGTAACACTGCTTGGGTTGTAGACAATTTTTTACTTGTCATTGTTCATGTACGAAAGTTTAAAGTTGACCTTTATTTAACATGAAGACCAGTCTAGCATTTGTATAAAGCAGAATATGTCTTTTGTCTTCCATGCTGTTCATCCTTGCAGATTCAATAAGTGCTTTGTTGAGCTGTTTGCAAGTTTTGTTAGTCATTCTTCATTTGCTAAATTAATAAATGTACAGGGATGCTGATCAGTCATAACAATAAAACCCAAAACATTTAAACCAATATTGTGTGGGTTCCCCTTGTGCCACGGTGTCAGCTCTACCTCCTCGGGGCACGATTTCACAAATGATGCTTTGGTGTCTGGTACCAGGACGTTAGCGGCAGACCTTTTTAAATCAGACTTGTTTGTCCGGGGCATTCCTTGGATGCTCGGACAGACTGAGACCTGGAGACAGACTGAGACCTGGAGAATTTGGAGGCTAGATCAACAACCTTGCACTCTTAAGTCAGTTCTTTGACTGATAATTCAGTTCTTTCAACTCTGTTCTTTCCAACTTCAGGCCCATTTCTAAGCTTCCCTTTTAATCAAAAGTTTTTGAAAAGGTTGGTTATAATCAGTTATAAGCACACTTTGATTATAATGGGATCTCTGGTTTTAAGGCTGGACATAGCACTGAAACTGCTCTTATAAGAGTGTTTAACGATTTGCTTTTAGCTGCTGACTAATTCTGCCATTCTGGTTTTATTGGACCTGACTGCAGCTTTTGACACAGTAGGCCATAACATCCTTTAATCCCGCCTCGAGACATGCGTTGGAATTAAAGGTTCTGTTCTTAAATGGTTCCAATCATATCTGTCAGGCAGGAGTTTCTCAGTCCATCTAGGGAAGTATTCATACACAGTGTCTTCTCTTGGCTGTGGGGTACACCAAGGCTCCATCTTAGGTCCAGTTCTCTTTTCACTGTATAGGCTTCCATTGGGGTCCATTTTCAGGAAGCACAAAATCGCTTTCCACTGTTTTGCTGATGATCTTCAAATCTATCTGTCTATCCCAACAAATAGTCATCCATCTATTCAAACCTTGTTGAACTGTCTCAGAGATGTTCAAACATGGATGGAGATAAACTTTCTCACTCTGAACAAAAATAAAACAGA
>JAQMYK010000001.1:23526638-23552130 GCA_030014345.1 Clarias buthupogon
TCTTAAAGAAGAAGTTACAGGTCTGTGAGAGCCAGAAATCTTGCTTGTTTGTAGGTGACCAAATACTTATTTTCCACAATAATTTGGAAATAAATTCTTTAAAAATCCTACAATGTGATTTTCTGGATTTTTTTTCTTATTTTGTCTCTCATAGTTGAGGTATTTCTATGATGAAAATTACAGGCCTCTCTCATCTTTTTTAGTGGGAGAACTTGCACAACTGGTGGCTGACTAAATACTTATTTCCCCGCTGTATCTTTAAAAAAGGAAATTTGATATACTGTATACTTACCAGGTAAGGGACATGTACTATTAGTGGAAAATGTGTAGCATCCTTGAGTGTAGCATCCTACTGACAGGCGTAGTGTACACTCTTTATTTATTTCTGAGCATATGTAAAGAGTAAATATAAGTACCTTTTATGGTTAGTATGTTATTCAAATCACATTAATGGGATGCATTTAATACGTTTCAGAAAATAATTTGAATCAACATTATGATATGACAAAATGAAGTTATTACTGTACGTTGACCTTCATAATTTGTGAGATTTAATTGCCTGGGACTCAGTGTGCCCTGGTTATGTCCCTGTTTATATTCACTGCTGCAAATTGTAGTAGGTGTCTATTCATAGTGGGAGTAACTCAACCATGGTTGCTGTAGGCCCTGTTATTCAGAAGTTGTATTTTAACCTCTGTTAATAGCAAATATCAAAATAACATTGTAAACAACACTGCCTTTTTGCTACTTGGAACAGCATTGTGGGTCCAAGATGACTACTGCTTATTTGCTGATATATTGTTCGGAGAACAGGAGCAGCTAAAATGCTTAGATTGTTATTTTTCTCTGTATATATACTTTTGGAGAAACCAGAGTTATGAAGCAAATGCTCAGTCAAATATTAAACAAATGTTAAAATATTCCCCCCTCCTGCACAGTGTTATAGTATGCATAGAGAAAGAAAGGTCAGAATTTGTGCTGATACAGAGCTGGACCAGCTGCTACTGGATATCAAGGTTGGGAGGGGGAAGAGGGGGTCAGACTTTTTATAGGATACCCTTATGCCAAAGGGAAAGAACCGAAAGACAGGCCAGACAACACATCTGCCTCAGGGAAATTAGATAAACAAACATCCAGTCAGTTGAGACGGCAAAGTGACAAGAGCTGAAAATGTTAAATGTCCTGTAGTCACTTGAGCTAATCATGAAAAATGGATCGCTTGAACATAATTTCCAGTTTACGTTTCAAGTTCAAGTTTAAATGTTGGCACTGAGGTTATATTCGATCACTTCAGTATGCAAGATACAGTACGTCTGTTTGAATGTACAACTGGATTCAATTAGGTCATATCTCACACTTTCTGAAATTTGATTTTGTTTTATGCAGGAGCTGCCTATAATCTGTCCAGTCAGCACTTCAAGGATGAGATTTCTTCATTTGTCACATGTAAAGTTTATCCCTGGTATTCTTCAACAGGAAGATCGGTACATTATCATTCATCATTTGCTTTGTCATGTAATGTAATTCTTTATTATTTTACTACAGTTTGCAGTGCAACTATGCAATGTCTTTTTCTTTGTATAGCTCTTTTGCACCTTTGAGAAATTGGTTGAAAATGATTTTGAAAATCAGAGTAAAGGTTTCATGCTATAGCATTTCAGGTTAAAGCAACAAATCACTGGGTCACATTTTAAATATGGTCAAGTGATCAATAATCCTAAAGCAAGATCTCTCTTCTAACTGGTCAACTTTATAGAAACTCTTGAAAATCTTGAACACATTACAGTACCAATACAGTACCAGTACAGTACTTAAACAAAATATAAATAATCCGAAATGATTGCTGCTGGCAAATAATGGGATGAATCAAGTTGTGAGATCATTGATTTATATATGGAATACACCTCAAGATCAACGTTTATTTAAAAAATCCTACTTTGTCCCACTTTTGTCCCAAAAAAAGTATAGTTATGAACAACAATATCATCACACTATGTCAAACAATGAATGCACTTGCCACACTGCTATTACAGATTCAAAGATGGCAAAATTCGAGTAAATATCAACAGTAATTGGCTGATGTACAGCACCTCCCAATAAATGCACAAATGAAAATCAATTGCACAAGTCATATAAGAAGTAGCAAAAAAAAAAAATAATAATAATCATTTGTTAAACCAAAAATATTAATTTTGACAATTCAAAAATGTTTTCTTTTTATATACAGATAGATAAAAGCAATATTAGACAAGCAAGAGTGTGGATATAATGAATATTGCCATGTCTGCGATTCAGAATAACTACACGACTGCATGTGTGATATTGCATTTATAAAATTGTCCTATAAACAAAAAACATTTGCAAATTATCCAAATGTTCTATTTATTTTTGGCTCAGTTAGTATAAATAGATATTAAAGAATCTATGCTCACTAACTTGCTCACACCGATTTGTACCTTCCCATTCAAGGTGCTTCTGGTGAAATTAGCTTGATGACTTTTCATATTTTAAGGCAAATTTTATAGTATTAAAAAGTAGTATGTGCTATGTCCATTGATAATGTTACTAACACTACTGTAGTTACTGTTAGAAACAAAAACACGTGGAGTGAGACAGATAATTGTCCCAGTGCAGTTTTAGGAAATCAATTAATAATTGAACTAATGGACTGGATTGTATGAATAAGCAATATTACACAAGAGGTAGTGTTATTGTGATAAATATCCTCAATTGTTTTTATACAGTTCTGCAAACACCATTTATTATCAACAGGTTATGGTTTGTTTTTTAATTTAACAAGCTATTTCACACTGCCAACACTCATCCTTCCTTGCCTGGCGGAACTAACAAACTGTGACTGGCAGAACTGGCTACCGACTCCAGAACTGGCTACCGACTTAGTGTAATTTACAGGGCTGAAAGTAGTTTTAAATTCTTACTGGTACTATGCAGCCAAAAGGTGAGAAGATTAAACCACGGAGGTGGTGGACAGTCTTCTATATTTCCACTTATTCCGCTTTAGAATATCAGCTACCTTAAATTCCACGTTCTGGGGTCAAATCCCAAATAGCATTAACGGAAAGATGTGGCTACAGTGCGCTGTATAGGGTGTACAATTCCTTATACCAAGTAGTGCCCTTGATTAGGGATTGGCAAGCGATTTGCCTTGTCAATTAGAAGCTAGTTAGCTTTGTAGCTGTAAATAAAAAAATACGATGGCTCAGAGGTGAGCTGGAGCAACTTAAGATGACAAAATTGTCAGATGTGTTTTTGCTGAAAGTGCTTTTGTGACTAGTTTTGAATATGGGTTTTGGCAGGCAGCTGCTCTACCCTCAGTACCAATCTACTTTCAACCATCCTGCGCCCAACAGTTAGTGTAATTAATGGTTATTAAGACAGAGAAGAGGAGTGATATAGTGATATAGTTACATCTCCCAGTGCGTTTACTATCAGCAATCATGGATAGTCTTTCATCCAATCAGATTGGTTGGTCAGAACTTACTATTGTATAAATCTGTTTATATTAAATGTTATATATTTAGGTTGTTAACAAATATGAGGAAATCTGGCTGAAGGTCAGTTACTCCTGTTTTTATAAAAAAAAACAAATTTAAAAAACTGGCTTTATTAGAAAATCATCTGTTGCAGTTAATTATATGCAATAAATAAAATTGTTTGAATGAATTTGTTTGCCAAAGCACAGAAAAGGGGGCAGCATTTTACAGAAATTCATACATTTTTGTTACTATCGTTTTATTTTATAGACCTTCTCTAGCACAATTTGTTTAAATGACATTTGTTTAAAGAAAACAATGAAAGTTGAAGATTACTGTGCCTGTTTATAAAAAGTAACCGAAGCACCATTAAGAAGCAAGTGACCATAGTTTTATTTAATGTAATCGTTAATGATTAAATGTATTAAAATATAACTTAGCATTCAGGAATTTTGTTTAGCCGAACTTTTACATATTTTAGTTAAAGGCACCTGCACTACAGTATAATCTGTTACATAAATATTCTGATTAAAGGTACTTTAAAATACGAATCATGTCAGAACTACAAAGCCTTAGGCTGTGCTGACAATTTGGCAAAAATATATATGATATGAGCTTTTAGATGATTGCATTCACTTACCGTATGCATGTAATCTAATTTCATTTGATCTTTTTTTTTGTGCATTGTGCATTTTTGATTTTGTGCATTAGGAGTTTGTCACAACACTTACAGTATAATATTAATTTATTTACATGTCATTGTAGTTATCAACAAAATTATTTTAAAAAATCAGAAATTCAACATATCAAAAACTCCCCCAAATGTATCCATAAATATGTTTTAATTAAAAATGCTTAATGAACATTGATTGCAACTAAAATAAGACCTTCAGAGAAATTGAGATTATTTGTGATAAGATTATTGTGGATATGGCCCCAGGTTGGTGAAACAGTAACTAAAATCTCCAGTGTGTTATGTTTATTATACAAAAAAAGGCCAAGAGGAAAATAATTGCCCCTTATATTTCATATTCTTTTACTTGAACTGTTTTATGTCTTGGTTTTATTACTCTTTTCTAAGAGGTGCTTTTAGATTCTGTGAGTTTTGGATTACAGTACAATATGGTACTGTATATTTATGTCATGTTTTACTGCTCGTTGTACTGTGTACTGTGACATCCATCATAAAACACATACAGGGGTTTGTGTTGATTAATATGGTGGAGAAGAAGATGTTTTAGGGGACAGCCCTCCTCTATGGATCTTAATCACAGTGCCAATACAATTTATGTGGTTTGTCTAAGAATAGTTGTTTTTGTGAGCTTGAGCATTTTGCCTCAGCCTTTCAGGAAAGGGTGATAAATGTACAACAGTAAAATTGTTCTTTAAGAGGAAATGAGATATAAGGTCAACTATTTTGATTGAGTTATATTTTAACCTGTCGAATGCCATAACACATTGAGAGAAGGTTTACTGCACACATGGTGGTCTCTCAACAATAGTTTTGTTTTAGTTTCTTACAAAGTTGAATAAATTTTTTTTCTTCAACGTAGAGAAATTTCTCAAAGAACAAATCTAATACAACTTGACCTAATTAGAAATTAGCCAATCCATAAACAGTCAATACAGTTAGCTTATATACTGACTGACTCCTTTAATAGGAACACATGTATGTACACCTGAACATTCATGCAACTATTCAATCAACCTAATCTATTACCTCATTTCAATGCATTAAATAATGCAGATACAGGTCAAGAGCCTCAGTTAATATTCACATAAAACATGCGATCGAGGATAAAAATCTTAGTGATCTCAGGGACTTTGGCTGTGGCATTGTTCATTGGTGCTAGATGAACTACTGTACTTTGAGTATTACAAAAATTAGAGATCAGCAGGACACCAAAAACCCTTGCCACATACTGTAGTTACTGAGACCCCTCTGAACTACAGTATATCTGCAAATGTGACCCTGAACTTATAAAAGAAGTTTCATTTGTAAGAGAAGCTAGAATCAACATTTAGTAATATAAGATCAAATTATCAGGCTAGAAGTTCCAATTTAGAGTTTCTATTTATTAAGGATTTTGACCCTTTGCTTTCCTGTAATGCCATAGCAGTAGTTTAGTCACACATTATTACACAAATTTCTTTAAAATCTGTTCGGAGCTGCTGGTCAGTCCGCTGTTCTGTAATACCTTTTGTTTGAAGTATCTCTACATATTTGGATTTAGTTCATAATTCAGTTTTTAATTTAGTTTTTATTTTAGTCATAGCTTCAAAATGCTGTCTAGAATAGTTTTTTCTTTTTTTTTTAATGATGCATCTGCTGCTAATTCATTAAACCACTATCCAACATGAAGCATTTCATCACTTCTTAGAGCCATGGTTTCTTTTGAAGCCTTTATATCTAGCTAATGTTTGAATGAGATTAAAATGACTAAGTTATGTTGAAAGGGTAAGTGGAATTGTATCAGGCTGGAAACCGGAGAAATAGAGTGAAGTAGTACTGTTTAAGAAAGTAATATGAATGTGTTACAAGTGAAATGAATGCAAAAGTTCCAGTAAATGTCTAAATAAATACAGTAAGTAAGTAAGTAAGTAAGTAAGTAACTAAATGGTTCATGGAGTGATTGCTTGTGGTTTCTGAGAACGTATATTGATTTGTTCAATAAAATAATGCAGTTTTCCAAAATTTGTCTCAGCCAATAAATGAATCAATACCATTTTTTTTGCAATAAGGTATTTAGCATGACTAGTGATTCTTTTACTATGGTCAAAAGTATAAAACCAGACAATCATACCCATACGGGCTTATTCAACATCCCTATTCGAAATTGGTTCTCTCTATACTGGCATAAAATTTTTTTTTTTTTTTTTTTTTGGAGCATGGCTTTGGGAATTTCCCATCCAGCCACAAGAGCATTAGTAAGGTCAGGCACTGATGTTGAATGAGGAGCCCTGGCGCACTGCCGGCGTTTCAGTTCTTCCCAAAAGTTTTAGGGTAGTAGAGGTCAAGATTCTGTGCGGGGTACTTGAGTCCTCCTGTCTAGCCTCGGCAAATCCTGCCCTAATGGAGTTCTCTTTGTTCATTAAAGGGAAATTGTAATACATCAGCAAACAAAAACATTATAGATAATTGTGTGCAGGAGTTTAGGGAACGCAAACATGGGTGTGATTTTTAGGTGTGCACATACTTTTGGCCATATGTTTTTTTTTTTTTTTTTTTTACACCTTCACAAGTATGTATCTCTGTTAACCAACACTCAGTTCCTGATATGGTGTCTCCAGTGTTCAGCATTGTGAAGCCTGGTGAAATAGGACAGCCAGAATGGTAAACCATAGTGAAGTGATAATTTGAAAATGAAGACCCCAGTTTGTTACTCAGTGCCATATAGTGCTGTGAATTTTAAAGCATATTATTTATAGTGAATCATCTCCTCAATAAAGGATTTTAAAAGTTGCTAATGAACTAACCATGTCTGCAATCAGTGTACCTTTCTTACTATTACTGTGCCATATAAGCAGTCATTTAGTCTATTAGTATTAAAATCTGTAAAGTGAAGAGGAGAATAATACAGGGTCCAAAACAAACAAATGTAGCAGAATATTCCGCTGCGGTTATTTCACTGCGGTCAGCTCTGTAATTGAGAATGCACGGAACACTGTTCATCTCACCACCTGCCTGTGTCACTCAAGTCCAGCCAGGCAGTGAACTAGAGTATCAATAACAGATAGAGACAAGAATAATTAATAGACTTGACACCCCTGTATCAAACCTCAAGAATTTTAAAGAAAGACATCTGAATCAAATGATTTAGGTTTATATATTCAAAGAATTAATTCTTAATTTATTCACTTTCATGTATGGTGAACAATATTCTATGAACAGTTGTTTGAAAGCTATAAGATTTAATAATGTACTCTGGTTTTTGTTACTGCATTAAGTGTTGGTTCCCTGAAATCGACATGACAGACAATAATTGATGTATCACATGTCTGTGTAATTGTAAAGCATAAAAAGGTCTTAAGATAACTTTGCATGCATTATTTGAATAATAAAACCATCTAAAAATATAAATACGCTTCCTAATAATTTATTTACATGGTTAAGTATAAAAACAGCCCGAAATAAGAGAGTAAGACAGACAGGGTTTCATATAGTAGACGAAAGCACTGTAATTTGTGAAATTGTACTATACACATTTAAATAGATAGATAGATGTATTGATAGATGTATTGATAGATATAACTGTATTAATTCCAAAGGGAAATTGCATGCTATTAAGATAAGAAGTTTATATAGAGGGGTAGGTTTTCTGTGTTGGCACGGATGGCCTGTTCACACACCTTATTATATATTTGATTTTACATGGGTTTGATGTGCAATCTCTACATTGTGATATAAGATTAAAGTCTAGATTTGAAATTGACTGTCAATAGCCATAGTGAAGCACATGTCTAAACTCAACTTCAATGTTATTTTGGAACATAAAGTAATATGTACATGTAAAATGAAACTTACAGTATGTATCTCTCAGTACAGCTGATCATAAAGTAAGCTATGCTTTCTCATCCCATACATTATTGTCGCTCCTGGCCTCTTGCCCAGGGTGTAGCTGGATCGTGTAACATCCAGAGGGGAGTGCAGAAAAGGAGAAGTAAAGCACAAGTGTTTACCACACAAATCAGGTCAGAAGGGTGTGACAAAATTTAAGAGGGATCAAATTGATTCGGACGCCATCCACCTAATCCCTAAAATATCTTTAGTACATTCTCAACAGTCCAAATAGACAACTCTTCCTTTCCTCTTTTCCCACACAGGTGATTTATATAGAGATTGGGAAATATGTCAATAAATAATCTTAACTGCAGCAATGTTTTGACTATTTAGGATTTTTTAATTGCAGTATGAAAGCACAAAGTCAGTTGATCTGGAATTGTTTGTGGAAAGGAGATTTCAGCACCATCAATCACTGATTTTGGTGCCAAAACTTTAAGCTCATGGAAGAAATATTACATAAGTAAGAATGTTTTTTTTATTCTACTTATGGAAAAACATTTTCACAATTTGTGATGAACTCTTAAATAAAATTAAATAAGATCAAATAAAATCCATGTATATCCAATATCCGTTTTTACTAATAGACCAGTCAAGGCATTTTTTGCCATGTGCTTCCAAACACTCTCGTTTACCATAAGCCAGTCCTGAAAGAGTTTGTGTTACAGATTTAAATTGTGAGGATGGATGGGCAGTGGGATGGAACAAGAGCATTTTGAGACAGATATGGGTCAAAAATTGCCCTCAACAGCAATGCTTGCAGATAAGGACACATTTAAGCCCAGTTAAGGATACGTATAAATCAGCTTGAATGGGGTGCCAACCCACTCCAGGGCATAAGAACACACATATGGAGAGAACATGCAAACATCATACACACAGCCGGAGGTGAAATTTGAACCCCCAACCATGGAGGTGTGAGGCGACAACCCTCACTCAATCATGGTCTATACCACTTTATCCTGTATGCAGGGTTGTGGGGAGGCCTGGAGCCTATTGGCCTGATCTGCATGTCTTTGGACTGTGGGAGGAACTGGAACATGCGGAGGAAACCCACCAGGCACAGGAAGAGCCAGGAATCGAGCCAGGAATCGAACTGGGACCCTGAAGGTGCAAGTCATCAATGCTAACGCTAACAATTAAAAACCCTTAGTGAAAGTAAACTGTAAGCATTTTTTAAATGTAATATAATGAATTAGCTTAATTAACAATTTTACACATTCCTTGTTCTGTTTTGTTTGCAAATGCTTACACTTCTTTCTAGAAATAAGTGCTTAAAATTAGCAAAAGTATCTGCCAACAGAACAAGAAAATCTATGCTTAAACAGTAAAATAGTGAAGTGTGTCTATAAACATATTCAGTGGTCTTATATTTGGTGAATTGCAATCTTCTATTAAGAACTGGTAGATTAATCTGACAAGATTCAAGATATTTAAACTTGCAAAGATGCTTTTTTTGTTGTTGCTGTAGATATGAAGCACATTCCCTCACAAACATGGCGGACAGCTGATGACGTTCCCTCAAAACCGTCGGCGTTTTTAGATGACGTCACATCAAGCGTGCCGGCTGGTTGAAAATAAGGTAGGACTAGCTTGGTAGAGTTTGGTATGGGAAGTTTTATGTATTTACTTTTTGATGTTATATCGGAGTGTGTCATGTATGAAACATTTTGCGGCATTTCTAAGGTTTTACTATTTAATGGTGATTTAATTCAAGTTGGTATTACTCGTGTGAGTTTGTCGGATTATTTTTGACACCCAGAGAAAATCTACAATTTGTCCGGCTAACTGGCTAACTAGTGATAGTAGTAGTAGTCTGTTTTGGTTGGAAATAACATAAAATATGTATTTTTTTTGGGTAGAATAAAGTAACGGTGATGGACGAACAAGTTCAGGAGCTTAATAAGTGATCATTAATGCTGTCATTAGTAATGCTCTTTCCATTTCATACCTTCTCACAAGAAATCAGCAGAAGCATCATGTCCTCTGATGCAGTCAGTGATTCCCGAGCTGATGCTAATGAGCAGGAGGTCCAAGCTGAAGGAACTGAAACACTGTCAAAGAGACAGAGGAAGAAACTTCTCAAGCAGCAGCAATGGGAAGAACAGAGAGACCTGCGCAAGTAAGTATGCCGTTAAGAGTGAAATAAATGATTAGGGAAAGACATATTAATTGATGTAATAAAAAAACATCACAATGTGATTATTTTGACTTATAATAAAAGAACATGACTGGTTCAGAGGCATTTCGGAACGACTTAGAAGCAGTTATTAAGGAGCTTGAGTGTTTTAAAAAAAAATTTTTTAGATGACATAACATTGTCAGGTATGTTTTCTTGCTGAAAGTACTTCTGTGACTGGTTTTTAATTTAAGTTTTGGCAGGTAGCTAGCCTCTCCTCAGTACTACGCTCCATACTGACCCGAAAACACCTGGGACGTGGAGTGATGCATATAAATTAAACGTTCCAGTGCTGTTACCGTCTATCACCACTTGCGCAATGCCTCTCTTCCAATCGAATTGCTCAGTGAGAACTAGCTGTTGTATAATTGTAATTTAAACTGTCATATACAGTATAACTGTTAAATGTACCATTTGGTATTCAAACATTTATCTAGGTTAACACCAAATAATTTGATGTTTTATTAATTTGATGAATTTATTAAAAATAAAAACAAAAACTTAAATTACTGACAAGCTCTTCATAAATTCTTTACCTGTAATAAACTGCATTCTTTTGCAACTATATAATTGCACAGGTCCAAATTCGATTGTTATGTGTTTAATTGTGCAACACTAATCAGCACACACCGAATGTATTCATAATGTTAGTGTTTGGTTTAACAATGAGAATGGGAACTTTGTGATCTTACTAAGTTTCTTTTGTCGCTCTATGAGGAATATTTTAGAAAGGTGATTAATTAAACTGCAGTAAAAACATTTCACATTTCCAGAACACTAGTAAAGTAGTGTTTCCTTGCCACCATTGCCGTCACCCTTGGCTTACTCATCAGGGACACTCTAATCATTGTAATGTATACACATTTGTACTTGCTCCTACACATTTCCATAATTTATTTTTTAATTTGTAAAGCTTCTTTGAGACAGTGACTATTGTTAAAAGCGCTATATAAATAAAATTTAATTGTTTCACAAGAGGTTCAGATTATTTAAAGGTTATGAGAACATCCTCTAATCCACCATGTTTTTCTACACTGTTCAAAACACTTTCACATTATATAAAGTTTGCTAAAGTATTAGCGCAGTGTTCTCTAAATCACTCTCTTATGCTAGTGGATTAGGGGTTCTATAATATGTTATGTGTAATAAAAAGTGAACTTTATATTTCTGGAGATAAAACCTGGAAACTACCCACTACAGGACACACTTGAGCCATTTGTATTTGTTGTATCTCATCTTATGTTACACTTGTTAAAGTGATTGCTCTAAGCCCAGGTCACTTTATCTGCCATCGACAATTATCTGATTCCAGTTATTTTGTCTTAGTGCAGATGATTTAGACTTTTGTGGGGTTTGTGAAGTATGGTCAATGGGTGTGTACTTTTTAATACTTTTTGTAATGGACATTATAGTTTGACATTCTTATAAATTATTAATCTTTAGGCAGAAGCGCAAGGAGCGGAAGCAGCAGAGAAAGTTGGAAAAACAGACGCAGAGTGAGGACAGAACAGACTTTCCAGACAGGAAGCGTGTTCGCAAAGAGGCAGAGCCCAGTCCTCTCCGTCTGGTGATAGACTGCAGCTTCGACAACCTCATGATGCTCAAGGTGGGACCTGGTCCATTCACACTGCGAATATTAATCAATGGTTCAGTTATCCAGTGTTTTTTGTCATGGAATTGAAGTGGCTCTGTTCATGCATTAAGCAGTGGTTAAATAGTTGCATGAATCCATGATTTAAACAACGTATTTCATATTCAGGATGTAAAGAAACTTCACAAGCAGATTCAGAGATGCTATGCAGAGAACAGAAGAGCAGCACACCCAGTGAAGGTAAATGTATAACAACGTGTAATATTAGTTTTAAACTGTTCTTAGTGTAATTAGAAATGTGTAACTTACATTATTTTTTTTTTTACAGTTTTATATAACAAGCCATGATGGGCAGTTGAAACAATATATGGATGAAATTAACAAAGGCTGGGTCAACTGGAAGGTAAGAACTTATAATAATGCTAATTTTACTTATTCATAACATGCTAAAGGTCAGTTTATTAGTGTAAGTCCATCCCTCCCTTATAAATAAATTGTAAACTTCAACACGTCATATAATGTGACTGTGCAGCATTTCTTGCATCATTTAGAACACAGGTCTGAATTTTCAAACCGTGTGACCTTCTTTTGAAATATTGAACTGGATTTTTCAAGCACATCTATTTTAATTGTTTACTGTGAAAGTTTCAGAAAAGAAAAACTCCCAGCAGTCTGCAATAATGTAGATTTTAAAAAAAAAGAAGGCGGAAAGAGAATAGAAATCTTACTGACTTAATGTACAGAATATAGTCACAGGACACACCATATATAACATTATATTGAATTTGCTTCCAGTAAATGACTGTCTGGTGAAGTACAAGAAACCTTTTCAGTGGGAGCAGCGTGATGAGAATTGAAATGTTGACGCATTTATACCTTTGGGTGTTAGGCTTCATGATACATTTGAATTGCATTTATGCACCCTATGCAGTGTAGCTTGAAAGGGTTGTTATTACCCAAGCCACTAAGCCTTAAGTTGATTTATGAATTATATAAAATATAAATATTTACTATATGAGAGACATTCAGGTCAAAATGAGAAAGTTGTTCCATATAATCCCCTGCTACACTGAAGTGGGCTTCAAGCCACCAGAGCTGGAATTGCCATTCAAGGACGTACAGATTTCTTTAAAATGTTTGCACCATTCAAATGTTTTACTGCGGCTACACTCTCTTCAGCGTTCTGTGCTTGAAATCTTCTGTAAATGTCTATCAGATTTACACCTTCATTCCCAAGACCTTCGCAAGAAAGTCCCACTTTGACTTGAACACACTTTTTTTGTCATAGTGAATTCCAGTTATGTTTGACAATTAATCACCTGCTAAATGTCATTGTGGTCTTTAACACTTACAGGATGTCCATGTCAAGTCAGAGCATTTTCATGAAGTCTTAAGCAAAGAGGATTTGGTGTACCTCACCTCTGACTCGCCCAACATTCTCCAGGAGCTTGATGAGACCAAAGCCTACGTGATTGGAGGCCTGGTGGACCATAATCATCATAAAGTTAGTTTTCTGTGTTGTTCAAAAACCAATTTTGGCCAAGCTTTCAGACTGTCAGCTGTCAACAGATGGCCTCACATTTACCTCTAGAATACTTGTTAGACTTGTTCAGTCTTCTTCTTCTTAGTGCAGTCTTGGACTTTAAAGTTAACATACTTAGTGAGGCCTGTAGGGTCTGAGATGTAGCATTTGGGTTTGTTAGTATTTCTCTGAGCATTGCACGGTCTGACCTTGAGGTGAATGTGCTGGGACATCCACTTCTGTCTGTTGTGAATGCTTTCCACTTGTAAACAAGCCTTCTCACTGTAGAACGATAAACTCCAAATTCCAAATTTATGTACAGTAATAATTGATTACGTAAGACCATTCCTTACGTCTTTAAATTTTGGTATTGTGTTAACACATATCAGAGTGCCCCAGACCAGCAAACTTCCAAAACTCCTGCTTTTATTGAGGTCTGCAAATCTGCTGATAATCAATAAAATAAAATAAATAATTGCATGATGAATAAATTTGGTATGTTGTTTGTTGAGGTTGCATTTGCCTATTTCTAAGATCTGCTATGATCAGATGATTGTTTTAACACAGAATTTAAAGAAGGAGTACTAACTTTTGAACATGACATACAAGGTTGAAATTATCAGTGGGTTTCTATGCTGTATTGCAGTATTTCCACTTAAATGTGACTTTGGGAGGATGAAACGTGGGGGAAATGTGGAGGAAATATGGGAGGATTTTGATGTATTTCATACAAGCGTGCCTCCTGCCATCACCAGCAGCATGTTGCCCTTCCTGTTGCATATGTTTCAGGGAATCTCTTTTAAACGGGCCACAGAGCTTGGAATCGCTCATGCTCAACTTCCACTGGGAACTTTTGTCAAGATGAACAGCCGCAAAGTGCTCGCCGTCAACCATGGTAAGGCAAGACACGTTCTCACACATGCAGACACACAGAGGGGGACACAAAACTTTTAGCAAAAAAAGACATGAGCCTTACATTACTTGGGAAGTATGCCTGCAACTTCATTTGCAAGAAATTTAAGTGAATTTAAATAAATGTACAATGCCATCTGTTGTATTTTGTAATGAACTAAGTACCGTGAGTGAATGTTTATTAAGTAGATTTCAATTACACACTCATAAGCGCGTATTAAAAATGTACAGCGCCATCTGTTAAATTTTGTGATGAACTAATGATTTTTAAATGTTTTAAAAATCTTTTTTTTATGATTTAAGGGTGTTTTCTACTAATTAGTATATCTTCTCTTCAATTGAGAGGAAAGAAAGCCTATATGTTACCTCAAGCTCGGCCAGATACACCTGTGAAAACCCCATTAAAATAAATTTTAACGTGATGCGTGCCCAAACAGACAGACAAAAATTCCAAAATTCATATTAATGTGTTTTATTATTTCTTACGGCCCCCCAATTTTTTTTTCCTTGCAAATAGACACTGCAACTTTACAGCTTTATTATATGTAAAGATTGGAACTTCAAGCCCATTTACACATGTATTTCTGTTTCAAATCAATACAGTAGCAATCAATACAGTAGTATCTTAATAAACGCTTACATGCAACATAACCAGTAATAGACTAAAGCAAACTTTGGTCTACTGAAAATCAATTCAAACTAATTAATATTTAAACAGATGTTTGGCACTCCTTTGGCAGATATTCAAATGTTTGATAATATAAATGATCCTAAATGGTCCCATTGACAACAGAAGCTAAAAGGTTTATTAATATTGAGCTAATTTAAAACTGGTTACACCTAAATAATAACATGCTAACATGTTTTTCTTTCTTAGTGTTTGAGATTATGTTGGCATATCTGGACAAACGTGACTGGCAAGAGGCTTTCTTCACAGTACTGCCTCAACGTAAAGGAGCTATACCTCTGGACCAAGAGGACAAAGAGGAGCAGGATGAGAATGAAGAAGACTCTGATGCATGTGAGCCAGGGACACAAAACAGTAATGATACAAAAGACCAAAGAAATGGGAAACGGGATGAACTTGAAACTCAACACAACCAGTCAGATTCATGTGAACGGACTGCTGTGTGAGAATAAGTTTTTTTCCTTTTAATTTAAATGTTTTTTTTTTTTTCTTCATTTTATGTGATTTTTTTATTTCATGCCAGGGTTTGGAAAGACTTGTGCTGGGAGAGACTTTTGTTTTGCTTACCAGTTCCTAAGTTGTTGATATTTTTGTTTCAACAGTAATGAAATTGATTTTGAGATATGAGTGTTTATCTGCCAATAAAGATGAGATCTGATCTGCCAAAATGTACTGTTTATGTCCAGACATGTCATTGTGTTTTCACACAAATGAAAACACAAGGGGGGGTTGGAACCTATCCCAGGAGACATAGGACATAAGGTGGGGTACACCCTAGACAGGGTGCCAATCCATCGCAGGGAACACACACACACACACACACACACACACACACTATGGGCAATTTGTGTGCTCAAGAATGTGGCTGCGCTGGACATGTGAGTGCTGCGGGTCTATCTACCTGACACTTGCTTAACTTTGACACCAGGTGGCATCATCATGTCGCTTGGATAAAAGCTTCCCATGACACAACAGGTATTTCATCCTGTGTCACTGTTTTCTGGAAGGAGAACTGTCTGTCTGCTGTAGTAGTGCCTCGGGCTGTAACTGCTTTTGGTGAACAACAAGTTTTAAAGTTATTCTTCATCTGAAGGCAAAATTGTGCAAGTACGACACCAATGCAGCCTTTTGACAAAATAGTGCTACAACTTAGAATAATTAGGAGACATTGAGTTTGTGTCATCGTTTAATGTAGGTAGTATATGATTGGGTAGTCAGACATTGCAAAACATTGTGGTTGATGATCAGTTTGGTTCTGATGAACAGGTGAATGAGTCACATTCTTTTAGTCAGACCTCACTTCCTGCAAAGACATAATCACTGTACTGCACAGGAAACCTTTAATTTAAATATAACCAGCATATCTTAACAGTGCCAGCATTGTTAAGTATAAAATTATTTTATATAAAAATAATGATCTTCTTTTTGCTGCTTTCGTTAGGGATCGCCACAGCGGACAATTTGTCTCGGTCTAATTATGTCTACCACATCTTCCTTTGTCAGTCCAACCTCCTGCATTTCCTCCCTCACCACATCCTAAAACCTCTACTTGGGCCTTTCTCTTCTCCTCCTGCCTGGCAGCTACATCTCTAACATTCCCCTCCAGATATACCCCTTATCCCTTTGCTGCAAATGTCCAAACCATCTTAATCTGACCTCTCTAACTTTGTCCCCAAACCATCCTACCTGCGCTGTCCCTCTAATATACTCATTCCTAATCCTGTCCATTCTTGTCACTCCCAAAGCAAGTCACAGCATCTTCAGCTCTGCTTCCTGTCTTTTTGTCAGTGGAAATGTCTCCAAACCATACAACATTGCTGGTCTCACTACCTTCCTGTAAACTTTCCCTTTCGTTCTTGCCAATACCTTTCTGTCACAGATCACTCCTGCTACTCTTCTCCACCCATTCCATCCTGCCTGCACTCTCCTCTTCACTTATCTAACACGCTCCCTATTGCTTTGGACAGTTGACCATAAATATTTAAATCCCTCTCTTCCCTACCTCTACTTCTTTTTGCGACAGCACCTTTCCCTCACCCCCTCTCTCATTCACACACATGTTCTCCGCCTTGCTCCTATTGATCTTCAGCCTCTTCTCTCTAGTGCATCCATCCAGCTCTCTAGACTCATCTTGCTGCTGATCACAATATCATTTACAAACATCATAGTGCATGGGGACTCTAATCTCATCCATCAACCTGTAAATCATCACTGCAAACAAGAAGGGGCTAAGAGCCGATCCCTGGAACAGTTCCACCTACACCTTAAACCAGTCGGTTCAACCTATGGCACGCCTCACCGTTGTAACACTGTTTTTGTACATATCTGGCACCACCTTCACATACTTCTCTGCCACTCCTGACTTCCTCATGCAGTACCACAGTTCATCTCTGGGCACCCAGTCATATGCTTTCTCTAGATGTATAAACACACAATGCAACTCTTTCTGACCTTCTCTATACTTCTCCATCAGAATTCTCAAAGCAAACATGGCATTTGTGGTGTTCTTTCTTGGCATGAAGCCATACTGCTGCTCACAGATTGCCAACTCTCTTCTCAACTCTTCTCAACTTTAACAACTCGTTCCATAATTTCATGGTGTGGCTCATCAGCTTTATTATGATAATAATAGGAGTGATTATTATTATTAAAGCTAATGAGAAAACACTCAATTAGCTTAGTATTCTAATGTAACTCAATGATCAGGGCATTGGACTACTGATCAGAAGGTCCCAGGGTCAAACTCTGCCACCACCAAGCTTCCACTGTTGGGCTCTTTAACCAGGCCCTTAATCCCCAACTGCTCAAATATATAATGAGATAAAATGTAAGTCGCTCTGCCAACGGGTGTCTGCCAAATACTGTAAATGTACTAATTTAAATCTTCTCCCATCTGACTCATAAGAATTATAAGCATTTAGAATTACCCTTGCCCTGCGATGGATTGGCACCCTGTCCAGGGTGTACCCCGCCTCGTGCCCTAAGGCTCCTGGGATAGGCTCCAGGCCCCCCGCGACCCTGAATACAGGATAAAGCTGTATAAATGATGAGTGAGTGAGAGTGAGAATTACCCTCATCAGGATCACAGTGGATCAATTGCCTATCCTATGGACACTGGAGACGAGACAGGAAAAGACAGTTTATTAATTCTGAAGGAAATTTCAATCATCATCCAGTAGCAAGGATAATAACACAATAGGCATGTAATTGCAATAGCAAAAAATGTCAAATTGTATAGAACAGTCAAAAAATGTACAGAACAAAAATGACTAAAAGGAAACATAATATAAAATAAAATATGATTATATAGTACACTAGAATATAATAAACAATATATACAAAGAATGAGAATACACACTGGACTGCAGTGCACAATGCACACAATTACTCATACGTTGAACAATTAAATTTGGCTAATCCATTTTTTGTTTTTTTGAGGAAAGCAGAGAACCCAGAAAACACCACATAAACGGATGGTGAAACTCCATACAGACAGTAACCTGAGCTCAGGATTAAAACAGGGACCCTGGAGCCGTAAGAAGGCAATGCTACCTCCTGCACTGCCGTGCTATTTTTCCATTTATTGTTCCATTTATAGACTTGTTTTTTGATTGATGAACTGCTTCATTTAAATAAAGGCAGCTAGAAAATGTTTTGTTCAGAGCTTTTGTTTTCTTCCTAGACACATCTGCACTTAACATATACATGATTTGAATCATAACATTATTCTTATTATACTGTAGAATTTTGTAGAAGATTTTAAAGTCTACAATCAGAATGTTGCAGGAATGTTGTTAAGTTTCACTGTGTACTGAACTGTATATGGTTGAAATCACAATAAACGCCTACTTGACTTGATCTTCTATACCTGTACAGGGTTGTGTTGGCCTGAAGCTTATCCCAAGAGAGTTTGGGCACAAGGCAGTGTACACCCTGGACAGACAGGGTGCCAATCCATTGCTGGGCACACACCTCAGAAAACATTGGTCGACAGCGACGTCGTGTCCCTGGCCAAAACTAGTCACGGTTTTGATTTTACCAATTAAGGCATGAATTGGTAAAAATATGTGAGACAGAACATTTCAGGGGCAGGGGTAGCTCAGTGGTTAAGGCATTGGACTACGGTTCAGAAGATCCCAGGTTCAAACCCCACGACCACCAAGTTGCTACTGTTGGGCCCTTGAGCAAGGCCTTTAACCCTCAATTGCTCAGATGTATAATGAGATAAATGTAAGTCGCTCTGGATAAGAGCGTCTGCCAAATGCCTAAAATGTAAATGTAAATTTCCTAAAATTGCATTCAGATATGTTTGTACATGTCTACAGTACTCTAGAGTTCCATGTATAGCTGTTACTTTGACTTTTAGCTAAGTGTTGTTCAAAACATACCCTCAATGCAAACATTTGGACGATTGATGGCCGTTCAACTTTCATTTTGGAACTATTTTTCGACCATGCCGGGACGTGTCGAAGGGACATCACTTCAACGGTCATCAAACATCCAAATGGAACATTCTGGAACACCATTTAACCTAACCTGTATGTTTTTGGACTGTAGGAGGAAACCCACCAAGCACATACTGTACTACAAACTCCACAGGCATAGACCTGATGTGGGAATTCTAAACCCTGGAGGTGTGAGGCCACAGTGTTAACCACTACAACACATTCTGAATTTTACTCTCGCACACTGACTGACTGGGATAGCTACGTGCTACATACAGTGAGAACCCTGTTTGACATTCAGTCAAGTTATGTATATTTGTTGTTTTTATGGCTGTTTGTAAAAACAAAAAATGTCACTTCAAGTACCAGTAAATAAAATGTAATTGAATTACGTGTGTGTGTGTGTGAGAGAGAGAGAGAGAGAGAGAGTGTATGGGTGTGTGTATGAGAGAGAGAGCGCGCGCGCGTTTGACACACACCTGTGAGAGAGACTGCGCGCCCACGGGAGAAGCGTGCGCTGCTAACAGGTGTCTGAAAGGAACACGCTTAAAGTCAGACGCTTTAAAAAGAGAGAACCTCTACAGAATGGAGTGATTTGTGTATTTCCGTGTGTGTTGAGTCTCGACACTGATGTGTGCTCATCTGTCGCGTTTCCCGTTTACCGGAGCAGAGCACTGAACGCGCCTGAAGATTTCTACACTGGATACCGCTGCATTTTCTTCTGCAGACGCGTAGAAAACTCCAGGAATTGAAGAACTGAGAAAGGATTACTATTATTATTATTTTTTATCTGGATTATCCCGTTTGAGTTACACACTTTTTTTTTTTTTTTTTTTACCCCCCCAAATGCTGTATGTTTTTGTGTGAAATAAGTCTTGAGACGTCGTGTTAGGAGGAAAATCCGAGTGGACTATGGCAGTGTTGAGTTGTTTAAGGATTTTACTCATCTGGAATTTGTGTAAGTTTTTAATTGTGTTGTTTTGTCTTTCCCAATTTTTTTTTTTTTGAACTTGTTGCTTAAGCGTCGGGCCTCCAACAACACGTCCACGGCTGTCTGATCTTTCAGGAAGAACTGGTTCTGGTGATCAGTTCCTCCACAAGTTTGTCAAAATCATTGTGACAGAATGGATAAACCTCTCTCTCTCTCTCTCTCAAACTCACACACACAATACATTGTTTCATCTTTTTCACGTACTGTATGTATTACTGTAGCTAAATAATACATCTAAGCCTATTTTGGTTCTTTCATCTTTCTTAGTCTTTAACCATTTGGTGGCTAAGCCGTCAGCACTTTCGCTTCACACCTCTAAGGTTAGCGGTTCGAATCTCACCCACACTCTGTATGCATAGAGTCTGTTGTCCTTGTGCTTGCTAATTTTTTCCTTCTGCCTGCTCTGTTTCCTCCCAAAGTATAAAGACCAGCAGAGTAACTGCCTGTAGAGTGTGCCTGTGTGTGTGTGTGTGTGATTGTGCCCTGTGATGGGTTGGTATTCCATCCAAGGTGTCTCCTGCCTTGTGTCCTGAGTTCCCTGAGATCAACTCCAGACCACAGTGTCCATGCACTCTATGATCAGTATACTGTAGATAGTAGATTCAAGTACACTTTTTCAATTTGTCAATGTCAACAAATGGCTATGGGAAAAAAAAAAAAAGTCGATCTTTCCCTGATGGTACGTTGGCTTAGTGGTTAGCACTGTAGCCTTGGAACGGGATCGATTCCCGATGGAGTTTGCATGTTCTCCCCGTGCTTGGTGGGTTTCCTCCAGGTACTCCAGTTTCCTCACACAATCCAAAAACAGGTAGGTTAGGCTAATTGGCGTTCCCAAATTGTCCGTAGTGTGTGCATGAGGATGTGTGTGTAGCCTGCGTTGGATTGGCACCCTGTCCATGGTGTACCCTGCCTCGTGCCCTTAGTGCCCTGGGGTAGGCTCCAGGCAGACAGGATAAAGCGATCCATCCCCCCCAAAAAATCAAGGGGTAGGTATGTTTCCCATGTTGTTTGACATCAAATGCCAATTTTTTCCCTATCCTGGACAATTTGGCAATTAAAGGGTTAGGAGCTACAAACTATCTAAAACAAGTCTTTAGAACTGTCACATAGTTTGATTATGACGACACTATCATCACATTCATCATCATCACATACAAATACATGCACAGGAGAGATGATAATACAAAATCAGCTGTTCATTACTGAGTCCAAGTGTATCATTGAGGAGTGTGTTGATGGGAAGCTTATCAGATATTCAGCATCTGTGTGTATGCTTGTGTGAGTTAAAGGGAAAGCAGAGCGTTCTATGTTCACAGTATACGGCCTATAAGTTTTTTTTTTTTTAATGAGTTTGGGTATATCTGATTAAATGACAGAGAGTGAAAGAAACAGGTCGTTTGACACCAGTAGCCTTGTAATGGAATGTCTGTGATTTAATTAATAAATGCTGACTAGGTAGAAGTTTGGAATGACAGTTTGATTTTTTTTGCCACTCCTTAGAGAGGAGTATCAAAGCCAGGTCTTGTAGAGACAGAGCCCTACAGCTTGTTGTATTTTCCTTGTTGTATTTTCATATCAAAATTGGGTAAGCTGAATCGGGTATGATGGATACTAGACTCCATGGTGCTGTGGCCAACCTGAGTGTGAACCAAACAGTTTATGCAAATGCAAAAGAACAATTAATACTTCTATTTATGTGTTTATTTTTATTGTATTAAGTAGCTTACGTTTGAGGTCTTAGTGTGCAATTTTTAAAAATGTAAAAAAAGTATTAACACTTAGTCAAAACTGTTTCATGACTAGTTTTTGTTGGTCAAATAAAACATGAACATAAGAATGAGGAAATTCTCCATTAACCATTGTACAGATATATCTTTTAAATGCAGGTATTGTACCTCACAACTTAAATAGTGACTTAAAAAAAGTTAAAATGTTTTGTACAGTGGCTGAGAGTTCTTTGTCTCATCTGTTGTTCAACGTGAAAAGAAGATAATAATTCTAGTTCTTATTAGTAGTATTAGTAGTGATGTGTTTAAGCAGAAAATGTGGGCCTTAACCAAAATATGAAACCAATCAAGTCTCCAACCACATTGCTTTGGCTCATTTTCAGTCGGATATTTTTTTCATACCAGGTGCATGCTGTATGCTGAACACACCCATGAGTGTAAATTAGTTGTCTGATTTGTAAATAAGTGTAAAAATCAAATGTATGTCTCGAAATATACTGACCTCTACAAGTGTGTTTCTTTATTACTAATTAGCCTTGGCTCTGAACAAGTTGAGCAGCATATCTCTCCTTCGTCCTTAAGCCTTTTCTGCACATGTTGTTTAGCTCCACCCTTCCTTTAATACACTCACTCCCTTTTGTATTGTTATGTGTTTTTCATTTTCTCTTAAGTTTTTGCAAGCATCCACTCCACCCTTTTGTGAAGGATCTTTTTTTAAGACGACTTTCATGAACACTTATGGGCAATTGCCCAGTAAATGATGCACAAAAATGAATTGACCAAATATTATTTGACAATATTACCCGCATTTGACCGTTTTATTTTTGCTCTAAACACAGGAAACCACATTCTTTTAACATTCTAAAAGTTAATATTGCAGTACATTTTCTTACCCTCTCTGTTTATTTTGTAGTGGTCTGTGCAAATGGAGGAACATTTGTGACACCCCCAAGTTCAACTGTGTATACGTCAGCAGAAGAAAATGTACTTCTGCCCTGCAAGTTCTTGCCAGCAGATGGGGAGGTGGTCATTCAGGTTATCTGGAACCATGTTAAAACAGATGGGACCGAAGTGCAGGTTATAACTGCTCATCGTGAGGAAGGACAGCAAGGTAAAAAATGTTCACTCTATACCTTTGTTGGCAGTAAATGTTTAAGCTGAGAAAAGAAAGAGGTGTAAACTATACCTTTACTTGTTGCTGGGGTGGTACCCTCAAGATGGACCTTTTGAGCATTAGTTAACATAATTTTTTTTTTATTTAGTTGTATTATTATTGTTGTTAATAATAATAATAATAATAATAATAATAATAATAATTCTGTCATTTTTTTTGTTACAATGATTTAGTTAAAAGCACTATCCAAACATTGAATTGAATTTAACTGAATTGATTGCATGATTATGGCCCATGAACACTATATCCATAATTCCAGGTGAATTATTGAAAGTATTGAAAATAGACTCTTATAATGAAAGGGACAATTTATAACAGTTGTTTGTAGGGTGTTGAACTTCATTCAATTTTGCATGTTGTTTACTGTAGACAGTAGATGACTCTCATACAGTTAAATCTCCATGAATGAAGAAGTGAATCTTATGCACATTCAATGTATACATGCAAAATAACCCTCCCTTTTATGGTTTTCTTATTGCCCACAATGTCATCAGAAAGATCAGGGTTTTTTAAAAATCATATTTGCAAAATAAAGTTTTCATTTAGTTTCTCTTAACTTTTTGGTGAGGTACTATTTTTAGTGTTCTCGCTGTCACAGTTTTAATATCCTTTTTTTCCTTAGAATCTCCTGCCTATGCAGGCCGTGTGCGCTTTGAGGGCAGCAACCCCATGATCAACTCGGCTCTGATTATGCTGAACGCAGTGCTGTCAGATGAGGGAAGCTATACCTGTACCATTGCTACGTTCCCTAGTGGAACCCTAAAGAGTCAAGTGTCTCTTACTGTGTGGAGTAAGTGTTTTTAAATTTCTCAGGAATCCGTCCTTCCCACTCCACCCCACGTACAAGATTGAAGTATACAATACCAAAGCACAAATGATCTGATATAGAAATGTTGTGTATGATTATCAGTAGATTGCACCGTTTACATTCTGACAGCTATCCATGTTTGAGAGCAGAGAAACAGAATTAGCTGTATTTTTGGTGTGTGAAATGTCATTGTCAATCAATAGAATATAAGTTAATAACAGGTGTCAGTGACCTCAGCTATGAGGAAGGATGCAGATTTTATTTTGAGTGTGATATACTGTCCTGTGATGCAGATTAAAAACAATAACAATCCTTTGCCTTCCCCTAAACTGATCACATACTCTAAATCAACATGAACTGTACCTTATGAGTGGCTTGTTAAGAAAAGGGTATAGCTGGGCGCCTCAGCTTTTCTAAGGTCTATTTTTGACAGGTAGCACCGCTGCCTCACAGCTCCAGGTTCCCCAGTTCGGTCTTAAGCTGAGCTTACTTTCAGGTTATTTGTTCTTCCCATATAAATGTCGATTTCCTTTGATCGCCCCAAAATATTGTATTTATTGGATATTCTTGATTGACCCAATTATGAATTGTAACTGTGTGCATAGTGCCCTGTAACGTCCTATCTAGAGTCTACTCCAGTCCACTACTCAACATATATTATTATTATTATTATTATTATTATTATTATTATCTATTAAGATTTATTATTGTTAAGTTAGAGATGCAGAAATTTGAGGATTGTCATTCTTTGAAATGAAGGAGGAACAAGGACAGGCTATATCTTTTCTGCATTGCTAAGGTACATACAAAGTTGGCAAAGATCTTCATTTAGTGCTCTGGTCTAATAATCAGTGGTGCATTAAATTCAATGTGCCAGTTAACTTCATTCAAATTAAAGGATACAAAATTGGTTGAAATCAAACATATATGAGTGTATTGTTTCACATTTTTTAACACTCTGTCCATGGTGTGCACATTAGACACGGGCTAGTAATTGTGAAAAAATCCAAAAATATGTTTTGGAAGGATTTCTATGACAGTTAATGAATTCCAGTGCAAGGCAGTATCAGATTATCACTGTAAGAGTTTATGAATTTCAGCGTATAAGAAGTATGCCAAAATATGGCCAGATGTTTTATTTATTTTTGCTCAGTCACAAAAAAAGACATCCCGGATGTGGGTTGCCATGAGACACACAGACTGACTGACAGCCCGTAGTAAGTGTAGTCATGGTTTCGATGTAAAAAACGAACATAACCAAATAGGGGTGGGCGATATACCGGTATACACGGTTAACCGGTAGAAATTTGTCAACCGGTAGAAATTTTGGTCTATCGTCTTAACCGCGGTTGAGATCACGTGACGTCGCACGTTACGTAACCACGCAATACACATTCACT
>JAQMYK010000001.1:23552230-23565558 GCA_030014345.1 Clarias buthupogon
ATATATATCGTTATCGAGGTAGAAAATTGCTTCTACCGTGATAGAAGATTTTGCTTATATCGCCCACCCCTATAGCCAAACACAGCACACTGTGTTCGATCTGCATCCTGCTTGTTTAGTTAAATTAGTGGACTGGAACTATCTGTATAAAGTTGATTTAATGAAGAAATAGTAGTGGTCCTTCATTACGTAAATAAAGGTTCGAAAGGGAAACCAATGAGATAAGAAAAACCTCAATATTACTTAAGATTCTTCTTCTTAGGCTTCATACACTAAGTAGTACAACAGAACAGCGTATTCAGAGGCATGGAATATTTGGTCACCCCTGTCAGTCTGTTCGACACTAAACAATGTGGCCAGTCAGTGGGAATTAGCAGATGACCATGATGATGTTATGAAAATGATTGTTTTGTCATTGTGATCATCTGTAGTATCATAGACTTAACTGAATTTTTTACTGAAGTATAACCTAATCAGCAATAACATCAAAACCACCTGCCTAATATTGTGTATGTCCCCCTTGACCTGCCAAAACAGCTCTGACCTGTTGAAGCCTAGACCCCACATGACCTCTGAAGAAGTGTCGAACTTCTGTTCAAATGGTCCCAGGTTCAAACCCCAGTGCGATCAAGCGGACCCATAACCCTCATATGCGTAATATGATAAAGCGTTTGGTTGACACCCTTATTCAGTGCGACTTACATTTAAGTTTAAATGTAAATGTAAGCCTCGAGGTGGTGTTTCTAAGGATCTGACTTTTTGTCCAGCTTGATTAGATGCTTGATTAGATCTGAGCAATTTGGAGGCCACCAAGTCAACATCTTGAATTCTTTGTCTTGTTCCCCAAATCACTGTTGAATAGGTTTGACAGTGTGGCAAGGTGCATAGTCCTACATAATCCTGCTGCAAGAGCTACTATTAGGGAATGCCGTTGCCATGATGAGGTGTACTTAATTTGTGACAATGTTTAGGTGGGCTGGTACAGTATGTGTCAAAGTAACATCCACATGAACATCAGGACCAAATGGCTTCTGTAGGTTTAGGCTAGATGAGCTTGCCTTGACTCTACATGTGACATCAGTGAGTATTGGGTGCCCATGATCCTGTTGCTGGTTCTCTAGTTGTCTTTAATTGGATCTTTTATGGGACTAACTGCTGCATACCAGGAACCTGCTGTTTTGAAGATGCTTTGACCCAGTCGTCTTACAATCACAATTTGCCCGTTCCCTATTTTTCCTGCTTCCAACACATCAGCTTTGAAAAATGACTTGCTGCCTAATATGTCCCACAGTATGACAGATACCACTGTAATGAGATGTCAATGTTATTCATTTAATATGTAATGGGTTTACTGTTTTCATCAAGTCAGTAAATGTAAAAAGGGCAAAAAAACAAAAAAAGGTGGAATGTGTGTACATTTTTTTGGTTGTCTCTGTGTGTGTCTGACACACGCACAAATATAATATATTACAGTGGCAAAGAAGTGCAAAACAAAATAACAAATCCAAAAACAAAATAACAAAACTGAAAACAAAATAAAGACGATAAAATAAAACGAAAACAAAATAACTAAACTGGAATCAAAAGTACAAATTTGAAAAAACAAAATTACAAAACTTAAAAAAATATATAGAGAGAAATATGGAAACAAAATAACAATTCCAAAACAAAGTTACAAATCCAAAAACAAAATAACAAAACCGAAAACAAAACAAGAAATTTAAAAACAAAATAGCAAAACAGGAAACAAAATAACAAATCTGAAAACAAAATAACAAAACCAAAAAAAAATTAAAATCCAAAACAAAATAACAAAACCAAAAACAAAACAAGAAATTTAAAAACAAAATAGCAAAACAGGAAACAAAATAACAAATCTGAAAACAAAATAACAAAACCAAAAAAAAATTAAAATCCAAAACAAAATAACAAAATCCAAAAATAAAATAAAAAACAATATTACAAATCTGAAGAGCATTTCACTACAAACTTCACCTTCCTTTTCCAGTTTGGCTGAATTGTTGTGTTTTCTGATTTATTTTGTTGTTGAATTTATTTAGTTTTTCCACTTTGTTTTGCACTATTTCTAAACACACACACACACACACACACACACACACACACACACACACACACACACACACACACAAACACACACAAGCTATTGTCTACATAGAAAGATGCACTGAATCAGCCAGCTTTTCAACTAACATGACTTTACATGTATGGTGTATTGTTTGAAGAACAACAATACCCGATCATTACTTGGTTCTTTTCAGACAATGTTTTTAAGATGATGTTTTGATTGTCAGTAGAACGTAAACAGTGGCAACTGTACAGGCATTTGGCCTAAATGACACATTCTGTTGATTGTATCTATAATGCAGCTTAGATATGAATGAAAAACTGAAAGATTTTATTATAGTAGTAATTGTTAAACTTTCTATGCCTTGTGTTTTTTTTTCTTCCCCTCAGCTAAACCTATCTCCACATTGGACCCTGTTGTTCTAGTAGAGGGACAGGAATTTCGACTGGCTGCAACGTGCCGTGCAATGGCTAAGCCTCAGCCAGGTCTCTCATGGGATACAGATCTGCCAGGTCAGAGCCAGAATCGCAGTCTGGACAACAGCGTCGCTTCCATCCAGTACTCTCTCCACCCTGTGAGGAGAATGAACGGACGAAAACTGGACTGTCTAGTCTGGCACCCGTCTTTAAAAAGTCCATGGAGGCTCACCAATCAGCTCGTCGTGCAATGTGAGTTAAGTGACGTTAAATAATAAAGAGGTTTTATAGAGGTCGTCACTGTAGGTGATTTTGTTTAGAGGACAGGTAGTCTGTGGTCAAGTCATTGTTAGATATTAAAAATTACATTAATTAGTTTTTTAAAACATCATGATATGTTGATGACTTTGTCGTAAATCATTTAGCACAGTAGGATGAATTACCTAATTTAAGAGATTCAGTTTCTACCATCCTTACACTTCATTAACACTTAAATTACCAAATAGAAAATACTCAGTTTTATCTGGTTAGCTGTTCTGAACCTGTGTTTTAACATGTAGAGGCTGGCTTTCTAGCACCTGTTTTGTGTCTGTCTCAGGACTGCGATTACCCAGTTTCTGTCTGATTCATTGTCTTAACATCTTAAGTTACGAGAAATTCAAACACTGTTTGGGCGTGACCACCCGTGCAGAATATTTTGCATTTGTTTTAAAGAGTATGGTTCCAAGTCACAGGATTAATATTTATATATGATTAAAGTTATTATTATTATTATTATTATTATCATTCACACTGTTTGCTGTAATATAATAGCTTACAAGTAAAAAAAAAAAAGTATAGTGTGTGTTTGTCTAATGGTGTGTGTGTGTGTGTGTGTGTGTGTGTGTGTTAGACCCTCCAGATGCAATAATCTCAGGTTATAATGAGAACTGGTATTTGGGTATGGAGGGGGCGAGACTACAGTGTGACGGTGGAGGAAACCCCAAACCACACAACTTCACCTGGATTAGGTAATGTAGATCACCACAGCTGTCCGCCTCTCTGTCTGTTTTTTTTTCTTATTCTACAAATATTTAATTTTTTATTTTTACTGTGAATATTGTTTTGATCTCAAATGCAAATGTTTAATGCATTCTTTATGTTTTGGCTGGTGGATTTTCGAAATTTTGAAAGAACCGTTTTATGAAATTAGATTTAAATCAGATGTACTACTACTAGATAGAAATTAAATGTACTACTAATATCAATAAACAGGATGGATGCCTTGATAGAAAGCAAACAAGTAGACTTATTTTTAGAAGAAAATGCTATAGTATAAATTCAGTCCAGTACAATGAAGTCACTCTTGACTTAGATTGATGAATCTTCTTCATGGTTTCCTACAATACATGGATAAACAACTGTAGTAAACGTTGCATAAGCAATACTTGTTTTTCCCAAGTTCCGTCCAAGGAAGGTTGTTTTTGTGTGTGTGTTTTCTCCCAGCTTCGTGCCACAGTAATCCTGGCTCAAGGTGTGGTGTAAGAGTGATTCAATCTAAATTCATTAACACACCCTGATTGATTCACTTCCAGGCAGATTGAACTGTTTGCAGTCAAGTGACCTTCATGACCTCATTCACATGAATTTTCTTCAGACTTCATTTATATAGAATCTTTTTTTCCTATTAAGGTAACATCTGTTTTGTAATTACGTCATAAAATTTAGCAATTGTCTCTAAGCACATTCAGTCAGTTGGACGGAGTTAGTTCCTGAACTTTGTCTTACAACACAAACACACTCGCACTCACACACTCATTAAACATTTCAGCAGGCACCCTAAGTGGGAGAACCTGTTCTGTGCCTGCTTGGTGCTAATGCAAAGCGAGTCAAGTAAGTGTGTCCTTGTATCATGTTCCAGCTTGTGCAAAACCGTCAGGAACACACACAAACGCAGAGCTTTTCACACGAAGGAGGGAGAGGTGGATGAGAACATTGGGAAAACGGTAGATGACTAGTGAATGAGTGGACATGTGTTTGGGAAAGATGAAAGCGTAAGAAGACGTAGGAACCACCGTAGAGCGGTCTGTCTGTGTGTGAACGGGTAAACGTGATGACATACAGCAGTCCTCTTGCCTTCTTTATGCAAACTTGGCGCTGCATCATGGAAAACATCATGTAAAGCATTTCCCACATGCTTCCTTGAATTGTTTTTAGAGACAAATCATAATTCATGACTGGTGTGAAATGAAAATAAACGAATGGAAATTGTTGTTGAATTGAGATTGTTGTCGAGCCTTGAACAGTGTGTACTAGCTCCATCCACTTCTGCTGTTCAGGTTAAGTAGAAATATGCATCTAACAATATCTTTCCATCTCACAGAAAAAATGACAGCTTACCAGATGGCGTGACTGTGGAGAAGGAAACATTGAAATTCAACAGGCCTCTCAGATTAACAGACAAAGGAGTGTATGAGTGTGTAACCACTAATACTGTGGGGTCTGGGAAAGTGGACCTGCTTATAGAAGTTAGAGGTATCTGCACGTTTCTTTGTATCTCTGTGTTTTTTTTTGTGTGTGTGTGTTTTTTTAATAATTATTAGAATTTTATCCTAAAGTTAGAGTTTATTGACAATAAACCCCAAATAGATAAATAATAAAGCTTCTTAAAATTCTATAGGTCAATTTCAGTAATATAAAGCATTTAAGCCAAGAAGACTATGGTTTATATCAAACATTGGTTAGTTTTTTTTTTTATATCTACTGTGATGTATTATGCATTTTATAAGAAAACATTTATATCTTGCATCAAGAACAAGAACTTGAACCCAGCTTCTTTTTTCTGATTTTGACTTCTTTACATGCTTAACATTACTGACCCCTAGTGCTTGTTCCGGCACATTATGGAATAGAGAATTCATACATTACTGCATATATACATTACTGTATATGTGTACAAAATATTTACAAGGTTAGTTGAGTTGGAGGAGAGTGTGTACACTAACAGCTGTGTGTTTGTTGTTTCTCTGTGTTTTCGTGTTTTCATACGACAGTGGAACCCATAAAATCGTTCGACAGACTGCTGATGATCATCATTGGAGGAGTTGCAGGGATCTTGGTTCTTATTCTGGTGATTGTAGTAATAACAGTAAACCGCCATCACAAACAAAAAAACAGACAACTGGCTATGGAGCTGAATGAGAAAAAGTAAGAAGAAGCCATTTTTGGGTTATTTTAACACAACACAGTTGTTCAATATAAACACATCATTAGATCCATAATTCAAGTTCTTTCAGATTTCATTATTGATCATTCTCTCTTTCTCTCTCTCTCTCTCTCTCTCTATTTTTTTTCCAGGGAAGAAATTAGCACTCTATCAAGACAGGCCTCGATCAGAAGAGTTGCCTCAACATCCATAGAGAAATACCAGGTATGAACTCACACACTTGCTATACAATTAGGGACCATGTAGGTGTATGTAACAATGTAGCACCATCTCATGTTACATTTCTTTTTATTTTATCAGATGGAAGAGAACATACCCTTAAGAGTTGAAGGAACAATACGGACAAGTCTCAGTTCATTGGTTGGTTTTTGCTCTTTTTCCTGTCTTGTAAAAATGAAATGTCATGCTTGGTTTTAATTTCCACAAAATCTCTTAATACACTTTGAGCTGATGATTGGCTTTCTTTATTTCTCTATAACATAATGTAAAAACAGGAACGTCCCCGCTCTCGAGACAGCCAATCCACTTCGGGAGGGCTAGATTCTCTAGGTCGACCCGCCATTTATAATGCGTCCCGACGAGGCAGGGAGCGACCAATGGACAGAGAGAAAAATGGGGAGAGAGTTCCAAATCGAAAAATGGACCCTTACTCGAGAAGCAGCGATATGTCACTGGTGCATACGGTATGTACACTTTTGTGTCTCAAGTGCTGCATATTCAAAAGTGTTTATGACTGCTGTAGGATCCTGTACCTTCCAGGCATGTCGCGATCCAGTCCATAAATTTTACTCTTGACCTGTTAATTACAGCAGGTAAAGAGTAAGGATTGCTCAAAGACTCAGCGCTGGCCCTCTGGCAGTTCATGGGTCTAAACTGACTAGACTATATTTTTATCATTAACTTTTGACATTGAAGGAAAAATCCATTCACACACCACTTGTATGTTAATTTTTACTGTTAAAATATGATCTTAAGTGGCGTAATGGATTTTGAGTTTCAGGTTTTCTACATTCCTCACATTGCTGATATTTGCAGCAGTGTGTTTTAGCTCCTGCTTTATCTCTACTTAATGTGTACTCTTCTCAAACCAATACCAGTGTCAGCACCGTCAGATTTGTCATCTTGTAGATAATTAATTAGGCTCATAAATAATAATATTAATATAAAATAATAATAATAATAATAATAATTTCTCAATAATATGATACTGAACATCAGGGGAAAATGGTGACTGAGAAAGGAGTTTGTGCTATTTTTTTTTAATGCATCTTGAATCTTGACTGTTAGCATTCATTTTTGAGATCATTGAATCTTTCTAAATAATTCTAGTGTGAATCCACCGGAATAACATAAATACAGCATCTACCAACATAGTTTAAGTTTCAAAGTGCAGGACACCTTTAGTGATGTCTTAATTTCTCTCATGTATGCGGGAGGATGGTGGATGGTGCTTTCCCCCGAATGTGTTACCCATCACTGCAATGGCATGAGCAACCGTTTGAAAAGATGCAAGTGGCAAATGTTAGTGCCACCCTCTCCACTTAGTTGCTATAATGAAAAGGGTAGAGCTAGTTGGTGGGTGGGAACCGGCCAGTGAACAAATTGTGAGAGAATGTAGGCGTAGTCATGCTCATGCAGAATTTTACTCTAATTCATGAACAGCAAACATTGCTTTCAGCGATTTTTTTATCATCTTTTCACTATACTTGTCTTGTTCTTGTTTGTTAATTTTTAGGAGAGTCTCTTCCACCCTCCTTTACAGCCTTCCCCTTTCTCGATGGAGCAGACCGCTGAAATTATCAGATCTCGGAACGGTAGCGCCATTCTACCAGCAGATGGCAGACCGCAGTCAGGAGGAGGCAGCGTAACTGGCAGCAGAGCAGGCAGCAGAGGGCACCATTCCCCCTTGAATTCAATCTACCCCATACATTTAGATAATGAAGACATGAGGCCAGTCGATGAGGGATCAGAGGTTTCCAGGGGCCAAATCGAACCCGATGGGATGGATAACGGAGGCAGCGAGACTGCAAGTTCGCAAATTTCCGAGGCAATGTCCAATCACTTCGAGCACACCAACGGTACCCTATGGCCTAAGCAGAAACCCAACAGCATCTTACTAGCACCGGAGATCTCTCGGTTCCCCCATACAAACATGATTCATCACCCTCCTCAGATTGTATAGCTCTCAGACTTCAGCACTGTGCACCATCGAGACTGGCATTGATACGTTTCGGATTCTGCAAGACCTTGGAGACGTATTGAGACTGGAACTTTGGCAAGTGAAATATCTCACCTGAATGTAAAATAAATAAATAAATAAATCAACGTAGGTGACATACTCTTACTGACATACTCTGCAAACGGTTGCTGCAAGGTTAGCAATTCAAGCTAGCAATTTATCCTCATTTTTAAAAAAAGACTTGTTTTTATATGGCATACATCAATTCTGTGGTATTAAGTAAAAGACTGATGTTCCTTGATGCATGTTTCAATTGCACACCTGCTTTTTTTAAATAGATGAGTATTATAATGCAACACTTTCAATGAGAGAGACTTGTCACTGTGAAATGATGGCGTGACAAAGAGAGCGAACAGTGTCCTTCCTGTTACTGTTCTTTCTGCCACACAGTTCAAACTGCTTCACAGCACCAACCTCAGGATTGAACCTCTGTTTACCTGGGAACCTTTCTTCCTAATAACCATGAATAACAATGGCTTTACCTGTGACCTATGTCTTCTTATCACTGTACATAAAAATTGCAGTATATGCAGACATGAAGTATTATTAACCATATTTGTACATGATTTATGTAAATGGTTTTCCTGGTTGGACTGGGGCATCACTTTAAGGCCTTAAAAGTGTGCTTTGAATAACCATATTATGACATGTAAAGGCTTAAGCACTTCCAATCTAAGGAACCGCGGATGGTTCCGCACTTCCACTCCTCACATTTATAATGCAATATTAGCCTGATCATTTTACATGTACAGTAGTTGCTGGATGATATGCCTTAGAGTTCAGGGATGGAAAGGATGGGAATGTTAAGGCAAATTACATTAATACATTATAGAGGTTCTTTAAAAAAAAAAAAAAAAAAAAAAAACAGTACGCCTGTATATAAGGACAAGCTTTACAGTACCTGCAGCTTACAAATGTGTTTAATTTTTATAGTCTCTGTTTTATAGTTGTATGCTTGTTACAGTTTTGTTACCACTTGTGTGTTACGACAACCTGTTGATTGTGTGTTGCTTCTGTGCTGCTGGTTAGTGCTTGGAATTTGGGAAATGGTGCTAGGTATGTGCGCTTGTAAATGTAAAATAATATGCTGTATAATATTACATGTTTTGTTATTTCTATATGTTTGCAGTTTGACAGATTATTGTCCTCTATGATGATTTTGTGCTTATTCCTAGACACAGTGGACAAATGAAAGGCCAAATAAGAAGCAAAATACCAAATTCATCATTTATTATGATCTTTAGTACACTCTTTTTCCTGGTTGGCATCATAGTAGATCCACAGGTGCAACCCTAAGAAACACATCCTAGATAAGGAGACGGTTCACTACAGGATGCACGAAGGTGTTTTACATTTGAGTTGCTGACAGTGCATTTGAGGCACTGTGGCCTTTCAACTCCAGGGTCGAGGGTTTGATTCCTGCCTTGGGTCTGTGGGCATGGAGTTTGCATGTTCCCCACATGCTTGGTGGGTTTCCTCCGGGTACTCCGATTTCCATGGCAAATTAATCTAATTGGTATCCCGGAAATTTCCCATAGTGATGTGTGTGTATGCCTGCGTTGAATTGGCACACTGTCCAGTTTCCTGGGATAGGCTTCAGGCCCCCGCAACCCTGTACAGGATAAGTGGCAGACAAGATGAATGAATGAATGAATGAATGAATGAATTAGACAGTATGTGACATGACTCTGACATCACAAGCGAATGATAGGCAGATGATTCTGAATATTTAAGACTGTAAAATAAATAATTGTTTTATATATTGATGCATGTGTTCTAATACCTTATTGTTCCTGTAACGGCTCTTTCACTTGTTCAAGCGAACACCAAATCTAAACAGATTAAAATGTGTTCTATAAGAAAGAAACATATTTAATGGTTGATATGGTAAAATTTTCTGTTAGGAGATGTTTAACATTTTAAGGAAGGAGTTAGGTCATATTCTCATTAATGTTATAGTAGCTGTATACACTCGCTCTCTTACAAGCCGGTCTTTTTGTGGTAATAAGACAAAATCCAGCTTGTGATGTTACAGATATAATGGAAAGAGTAATTCTGAAACCTGAAGACACAGATTTCGTGAATGGCCGGACACCTTAAAACTATTTAAATTTAAATTCAATTTAAACGTTTGTTCAACCTATTACCTTCTTTCTTTGTTACTGTGTGAGCAGGTGCAGCAGCATTTGGAGTTTAAGGAAACCTAAAAGTCAGGCATTGCTGTAGCGCTAACAGCATCCTCACTCCTTTGTCCTTGCTACATGGCACTATTCATACGCTTATTCACAAACTATCATAGCTGGGCAAAGATACAGTCAGTCCAAGCTCCAACATTATAGTAAAATTAAAGGTAGCAAGGCAAAATTGACCTATAAGTAAAGGGGTAAAGACCTATCCTGATTCTGTTTCCACAGCAATTACTATAAGTCTGTCACATTTTGGTCAGGGAATGATGTGTAAACATGTGAATCGGATATGGGGCACGCCTATATCTAAAAAATATATTAAGAATTGCATTGGTCCACCCAGTGGCATGGTAGTGTGTAGTGGTTAGCACCTCCAGGGTCGAGGGTTCTATTCCTGCCTCAGGCATGGTGGGTTTCACCTGGGTTCTCCGGTTTCCTCGACAGTCCAAAAACATGCAGATTAGAATGAATGGCATTCCCAAATTGCCTGTAGTGTGTGTGTTTGTGTGTGTGCCCTGCAATGGATTGACTCCATATCTAGGGTATCCTCCGCCTCTTGCCCAAAGTCTCCTGCGATAGGCTCCATGTGATCCTGTAACAGGATAAGCGGTATAGAAGATGAATGCTCTTGAAATATGAAACCTCAGATGCCAACTTCTGAATGAATTGGATTTAGACTTTTATTTTCCCTCAATTTTTTCCATGTGTCTTTTTAGTTGTAGGGTACAATTAAAGCACAGGTTTTCTGGGCGGTTTAAGACTTTTATTCTAAATTCTGCCCTTGAAATATGAAACCTCAGGTGCATGATTCTGCTTCTCTGATATATTTATATATATTTGGTCAGTAAGCTAAATAAACATCTCTTTAACTTGCGAAGCGAACGACAAAAGATCAGCGTGTAAACGTTTCTTATATTTCCGTGTACACATTGCGCTCTTTGTAAACGCAGAACCCATTACCAAACAGGAAACAGTCTGTTTGTCACAAAGGCTGTGCATACTCCTGTGCTATGTAGTACGCGCACTGTGCGCTAACTGCTTGTTTTCCATACTACACTGTGTAGTAGGGCAGGTCGCGCTGTGGGGACGCAGCCAGTTCCCTCCCTCCCTCTCTCCCTCCCTCTCTCCGGCTGTTAGACTGCTGTCGGTAGGTAACGCAATAAATCATATTCTTAATGACTGCGCGTCTTATCGGTTTATTTAATTAATCTCTTTTGCTGGTGGATGTGACCGGATGTACACACACATATATAGGCTTTTCCTGCGGAAACAGGCGTCTTCCGAGCGCGTGTCATTTGATGCTGCATACCTGGACTCTTTATTCTAAGCATTTTGGATGGCCGCTCGTGCGCAACCTCTAGTCATTATTCTCTTAAACAAGCGTCCATATAGGATTACACATTTTAAACAAACAATTTAATACTAAATAGAAATTGTGTTCTGACATAGTCCAATGGATTAGTTGCTCTCTCTCTCTCTCTCTCTCTCTCTCTCAGGATGTGCATTTTCCCCCAACCCGGGTTATGCAAAACTGTAACGACGTACTGAAAGGATTCATTCACTGGGTGTGTGGGTGTGTGCGCGTGTGTGTGTCATAGTATTGTGTATTGCTTTTCCTGTCAAGTTGTCCAGTTTTATTTCCTGCAAAACCCCCAAACCAAGGTACAGTAAACCCTAACAGTATCTTTACGGATAGGTCGTGTCTCACGCGCATTCCGCGCGCACGTTTGTTAGGCGCCTGTCTGCGCGCGCGACAATTTGTTAATTAGTTTTGTTCGTGAATGTTCTTTTGCTTGTGTATGATGTGCTAACGAGGTGGTTCGGGGGAAATAATCTCTGGGTGGGGTGTTGGGGTGTCCTGACCAATTATGCTGCCTTGTCAACAACAAAAAAGTGCTACCATACCATAAGAGGTAACTGGAGCATGGTTTAATACTTTGTTATAACGTGTATTTATTAGAGAACTTAGGAGTAGCATATTCTGATAGATAAATATCCCCATCAGATAATTATCCAAAAACATAACTAAGAAAATTGAATGAAATTTAATTCCAAGCTTGTCTGTTTTTGCATGAGCAGAAGCCTTAAGTATATGAAAAGGGATAGGTTGCATGGATTGGCAGAACAGGAAGATTTAAACTAAGTAAATAACATAACTGCATTATTTGTACAGTACATTTACGTTAACAAGTGCACAAGTTTTTTTGTGGTTGCGTGTGTATGCCAGACAGTGCTTTAAAAATGCAGCAGCCGTAAAATACCTAAATTCTTCTCTTTACATTTATATAAATAGCATACTAGTAATTAGCATGAATATATTTTCTTGGCTTCTGACACTCCTCCTGCTGTAGCTCCTCCTGTAGACCAATTCATCAACTGTGTCCTCATATTCCTGAGCTTACAGTATAAACACAAGTTTCTGATTGGTTAATTATTATTAAAAAATTTTTTTACCATACCAACTGATAGATAAATAATACATGAATTAAGGGGCGATTAAATATGAAGCGCTGAACATCACAAACTTCATTTACTGTGCAAGATGATAACATTTGACACGTATAATTGTCTGCACTGTTGTGTTGTGTTAGGACCCACAGAGAGAAAGAGAGACAGACAGACTGTGAAAATGGCAGCGATTCTTTCATTCAATCATTCATTCATTCACTTTGCTGCTTATTTGTTCAGCCATTCTTTCATTTACTTTGCTGAAGACTGACAGTAGCTGCTTTACATTGCAAATCATTTCCAATTTTTTTTTTCCAATTTCTGATCCATGTTTAAGAGCATGGATCTGTTTTTTTTCCACAATCAACAAGGGTCACATCATAATCATATCCAATATCTGATCAATTGAACTATGCATTGCTCATATACAATTTTTCTTTTAATTGCTAGTTTGAATCCAGAAAGAGACTTGGATGTAAAGATGGAAGTCAGCCATCTGTGAGGTCACACAAAAGATTCAGACACATTGACAGCATTAAAATTAGGTGATTTTTGAACCATTAACTTCAATTCAATTCTATTTGTATGGCGCCTTTAACAATTGTCATTGTCGCAAAGCAGCTTTACACAATCAAAATAATGATTTAAGTTTGTATGGAATGTGAGTGTGCATGAATCAAAATGGTCAGATAGTCCCTGATGAGCAAGCCGAGGGTGACAGTGGCAAGGAAAAACTCCCTGAGATGGT
>JAQMYK010000001.1:23565658-23579324 GCA_030014345.1 Clarias buthupogon
CCTGAGATGGTAATAGGAAGAAACCTTGAGAGGAACCAGACTCAACATGGAACCCATCCTCATTTGGGTGAAACAGAGAGCAGGAATTGATCTGCATTTATACTGTGTGTTAGGTGGCAGCAAGTTCAGCTATAACAGTTGATGTTAATTGATGTTAATATGGAGACCAGGTAGTTATTGGATACTCAGGTAGACTTGTAGGAAATTCCAGTCCTGAACTATCGAGCAACTGCAGCCAAGTCAAGTCCTCAGACAATTAAGTACAGGTAAAGTGTGATGTGGTAGCTGTTATCCCATAAGATTTTAACTGAGTTTGGAGAACAAAAAAAGTGAATAAATAAATAAAAATAGAAGTTTACGGTATACAGTATCTGCTTCAGCTCCTAGATAGCAGCATCCGATCTTGTGTATTGTATCTTTTGATTGTTGTAACATTATCTCTATATTCAGTTCACTCACTCACTCACTCACTCACTCACTCATCCATCATGTATACTGCTTAATCCTGCATACAGGGTTGCAGGGGGCCTAGAGCCTATCCCCGGAGACTTAGGGACTGAGGAGGGGTACACCCTGGACAAGGTGTCAATCCATCACAGGGCACACACACATACACACACTCGCATACTCATTCACACACTATGGGCAATTTGGGCACACCAAATAATCTAATCTTCATGTCTTTGGGAGGAAACAAGGGTACCTGGAGGAAAACCACCAAGCACAGGGAGAACATGCAAACTCCATGCGCTAAGGGGCGTTAATCTAACCTGTACGGGAATCGAACCAGGAGCCTGGAGGTGCAAGGCAACAATGCTAACCACGATTTAGGTTATGCACTAAATAGTTGACAAAAATAAAAACATCCTATGGAACATTTTAGCTTCTAGGCACAATATTAAGCTTTTGCACATACCTCTACAAAGATAGCTATAATCAACTGTCTTTGTATCTCCATTTAACTTTTTATCATGTCCTATCCAAAAAATAGGCTGAACCCATTAGAAAATCCAGAATTAGTCACAATGTTTTATTTTTTTGTTTTTCTCTGTTCACTACACATGACCTTAAAGATGGCAGTGGTGTTCTTGTGACTCAGATGTGTGAATCAAGGCTCACATGGTACATATGAATCACGGCGGACACTCAGTGGAGTCCAGATGAGTCTATTAAGTATTAACCTGCTGTGGGATTCAAGCACTAAATAAACTGCAGGGAAGCTGCAGAAACTGGACTGACTCCAGGAACATTTCAGAGATCATAGCTGAGCAAGGATATAATCAGTCCAAGCTTCAACATCATAGTAAAATTAAAGGTGGCAAAGCAAAATTGACCTATAAATAAGGTGGTAAAGACTTACAGTAATTGCAGTGGAAACAGGATCAGTCTGTCACATTCTGGTCAGGGAATGATGTGTAAACATGGAAATCGGATATAGGCCACACCTATATCTAAAAAAAATTATATACAAATCTCCAAAGTATTTTTTTTTGCATTTTATTATAATTGCATTGGTCCACCCAGTGGCACCCAGTGTAGTGGTTAACACTGTGGCCTTGCACCTCCAAGGCATGGTGGGTTTTCCTCCCATAGTCCAAAGACATGCAGATTAGGTTAAATAGGTTAATTGGGCAAATTCCCCATAGTGTATGTGTGCCATGTGATGGGTTGGCATCCTATTCCATCTACCCATGAATAAATGCATTGGTGCATTGTATTTTTATAATCAGTGCTGACATTGTGTGTGTGTATTATAGGATAGGAGGTAATGTGAGAACCTATTGTAGGCTTCCATTTATGCTGCACATAGCTAATGTCTGAAATATACTGTTTGCTTTTAATCAATATACTGTAAAGCCCAAAAGGCTAAAAAATAATATGTAAAATAATGCATGTGTATACCTTTATGACTTGTACTTACATAATAGGTTTTAACCTTCTCCAGTTACTCTTTAACTTTACAAGTTATTCTCACTTTAACTTCTCTAGTATGATATTTTAACTAATTGTTAAGGCATTATCATACTCAAAGCATCAGCTTCATTTTATGGACTTGCTGTTAGTCTCCATGAAGTGCTATCATACTATCAGCACAGGCTCTTACTTCCTAGCTTTTATGATTGAGAAGATTGATTTAAAGATTGAGATGTTATGCATTTATCACCACTTAGTATGATTTGCATTACGCATGTTATAATATGCAGTGATTCACAGCCTTGTGCTTGCTTTCAGTGGTTATTAGTTGTTTGTTGGAAGATGAATGCTTTAAATTGCTTTGTTGTTTGTTCTTCCCAGTCATGTCCTTCAGGAGGGGTGTGGTTAGGCAAAGTAAGTTCCGACATGTATTCGCCCAGGCATGGAAAGCAGAGCAGTGTCTGGATGACCTCAGGGTTTCCCGTGTGACATGGGATGGCCAACTCTGTGCAGCCAATCCAAAGTTCATTGCTGTTATTACAGAGGCTGGAGGGGGTGGAGCCTTTCTTGTATTACCACTCACAAAGGTTATAGAACACTATGGAAAAAATATATAAATATACAATTTATATAATATATAATAATTTTAAATGATTATTTAAATTTTAAAGGTTTAAATTTGTTCTTTTTTTTTTTTCTAGAGTGGTAGAGTGGACCAGTCCACTCCCACTGTCTGCGGCCATGCTGCTCCTGTACTTGATATCCAATGGTGTCCACATGATGACAATGTAATTGCCAGTGCTTCAGAGGACTGCACAGTAAAGGTATGGCCCATTTGAACCAAAGAACTTTAGGGTGTCAGTTTGCCAGTTTGGGTGTAAAGTATGATTTGTCATGTTGTTAAGTGTAATTTTTGCTATAATATGCAGGTTAGTGGTTAGTACAACTGCTGAAACCTCAGGTCTTGTCATTGAAGGACTGTTATATGTCAGATATACAGTATATCTACAGTTTATATACTATATATACTTTGTAGCTAATGTTAATGATATCCATGCTTACATGCATTTGGTGTAACATAGGTATTTAAACCTAGTGACCTAGTGGTTTTAACACAGATCTATTGTAATTAGTAAACCTGAAACTCTCACATTCTGTTTATGTATACAAAGTGCCAGTCAAAAGTTTAGACACAAATTTGGATTTATTTTTCTACATTCTAGAAATTACTGGAGATTCCAAAGTATGAAATAACACATGAGGAATTAGGTAATTAAGTAACAACAACAACAACAACAGTCAGTTATTTCTTTTGGATATTATTATTATTATTTATTACCTTTATTACCTTTCCTTAGTTAACAACTGTGAGCACCTGTAACCGAGCATAAGCAATTTCCCTCTGGGATTAATAAAGTTCTTTGAATCTTGAATCTTGAATCTATTTTAAGACATCAAGGTGAGCTGTTCTGGAATAGTTCTTGCAAGAACAGTATTGTCAAGTGCATTTTCCAAACCCATCAAGCACCATGATGAAACTGTCTCTCATGAAGACCTTTCCAAGAAAAGAAAGACCAAAACTTCCCTCTGCTGCAAAGGAGAAGTTCATTTAGAGTTACCAGCCTCAAAAATCACCAGTTAACAGTTCATTGGATCACCTTTTGCTTTGATTATGGTATGCATTCACCATGGCATTGTTTCAGCAAGCTTGAAGCTGATGGGAGGATCAGACTGTAAAAAGTTTTCTCCAGGATATCCTAAAATTCTTATTGGGGCTAAGGTCTCGACTCTGGTGGTGGTATGACGTCTCATGCACCATGAACCACTCTTTCACAATTTGAATAGCATCGTCATCTTGGAATATGCCCGTGCCATCAAGAAAGAAAAAAGCTGACCTGATGGTTTGTGGCACATAACAGTGCTCAGCCTAGACCTGACCAACAGAAGCAACCCCAGATCACAAACACTCCCCTCACAGGCTTGTACAGTATGCATTAGGTGTGATGGGTGCACTTATCACTCTGGAACAGGGTAAATCTGGTCTCATCAGACCACATGACCTTTTTCCAAATCTCCACACATTCTTTAGGCTCCCTAGCAAACTGAAAATTTTTCTGATTAGCCTCACTGATAAGTGTTTTTTCTTAAGGTTACACAGCTGTTTAGTCCCAGTCCCCTGCATTGTATAGTTCTTAACCCAATTATATTCGTTTCTGTTACATGTTATGTAAAAGACCACTTTTCAGACAAAAGCTTTTGCATGCATGAAAAAAGAAACAGGTGCTACGAAATCAGTAAAACTAAGCAATTTATTGTACCTGACACTATAGATTAAGCAAAGGTCCATCACACCATTTATTGACTTTGTTTCATTAATTACTGTTTTATATATATATATATATATATATATATATATATATATATATCCATCTTTGCTCTACAACAGTTTTTTGCATGTGTCTAAAACCTTTGCACAGTACTATGTTTGCAAACACATATACCTAAATGGCATTCTTCAAAAAACTAAACTGACTGCCATGTATAATACCAAAACAACACCACACCAATTTGATTGATATTTCCTGGGGTGAATAATAAAAAAGTATGACTTGATATCTGTTTTTGCAAATGAGCCCTTCATTTCAGTTGAGCTTGCTCATTTGTAACACAGTACCAGTGAGCTGAGTTATACTGTATGTAAAGCTGGCTAGTAATCATTTTTGAATGTGTGTTAGTTTTAAGAATATTTTTAAAAAGATGGTCCATTAAAGGATTGCATTTCTTTTATTTGCTGTGTAAAAGTGGTTGAAAGAGGTCTTGTGTTTCACTGATGGTAGATATGGCACATTCCTGATGGTGGACTCATAACATCAATGACTGAGGCTACAGTAACTCTAGAGGGCCACAGTAAACGAGTGGGCATTCTGGCCTGGCACCCTACTGCACTTAACATCTTACTAACAGCAGGTAATTTCTATGTGTGTTGTGTGCTGTGCGTGGGAGTGGTTTTGCACTGTGCTTGCTTCAGATGCTAAATTTGGATAAACTAGGTTTAGTGTCTTTTGGCTCACCTTAGACATTGGTAGAGGTCAGAGGTTAGAGGACGTCCTTATGCTATGTCTGGGTTAGTTAGGATGCTGTAAAATTTTAAAAGTACATTTTGACAAAACCAACATGCAAATTCATAACTAGTTTCCCTAATTGTATCTGTTTCACATATGCATTAATCTATTACATGCACTAATCCATTGATGTACAATACAATACCAATTAATATTCTTTTAATAGTTTTTTCATATATTGAACTATTTTAGTGTAGAATCCTGGTTGCATTTTGCCACATGATTTTTCTAATTGGTTTAATTGGTGGTCAAAAAGTCAAAAAGCTGACCATATGAAAACACCAAATGCAATTCATCCTTATTCTAAAACTTTATCAATATCAGCAAATTGTTTCGTTTTGTGCATTTTAAAAAATGTTAAATATTACGAAAGTTTTGTTTCCAAAATCTAATCCAGGCAGTCTGTCTGTGCAAGTGATAAAAGACACAAAGTACACAGAAGACACTCCTGCAGCTAGTTTGCATTAGCATGCAAATGTTGAAATTGTAAATTCTTGCAGTCATGCTTTGAGATGCGTTGCTACACATATGCTACCGAAGAGCTGCCTTCAGTTTGTTTACTTTGAGTTTTTCACTTGTTTTTTTCCCTTGTTTTAGGTTGTGATAACGTATTGTGCATATGGGATGTTGGCACGGGCGAGCTGGTGTACGAACTGAGCGATGCTCATCCAGATCAGATCTACAGTGTGAGCTGGAACAGAGAAGGCAGCCTGATCTGTACCACCTGCAAAGATAAAGCCCTGCGTGTAATTGACCCTCGACGGGGAACTATCCTTAAGGTAAGTCTTAATGTGGCAATATAAGGGTAATGTAATTTTTGATCACGGGCAATTTTACTTTAAAAGTATATACTGTAATAACATAAAGATAAAAGACATTTTAAACCCAGTGTAAGTGTCATATATAAAAATATAAGCGCATATTTCAAATAAATAACTTCTAATATTCATTTAATTGGAAATATACATTCATAGAGCACTTTATTGGGAACTAATACTAGGTAGGGCCTCCCATTGCTCTCAAAACAGCCTCAATTCTTCCTCCCATGATTCTACAAAATGATGGAAGCATTAATTTCAGATTTTGGTCCATGTTGACATGACTGGATCATAAACTCCCTGAAGATTTATCACGGGCACTTTCATTCTACAAATTACCTGTTCATGTCTGGTGACATTAGCGGCCACTGGACACTGAATTCATTGACGTTTATAAAACCAGTTTGAAATGACTTTTGCTTTGCATAATGGTGCATTATCATGCTGGAGTTAGACATTAGAAGATGGTAAAATGTTGCCATGAAGGGATGTATATGGTCAGCAGCGATAATTAAATATGGCATTCACGCAATGATTGATTGGTGTTAACATGCCAAAAAATGTGCCAAGGAAACATTCCCACACCATTTCATCTTCCTCAACTCCGTCAGCTGAAACCAGTTTGGTCATTCTGACCTCTCTTATCCACAAAGTGTTTTCATTTGCAGAAATATTGCTCACTGGATGATTTTTCTTAATAGCAGCCTACTGAGCAATGTCTAAAGACAGTTCTTTGTGAAAATCTCAGGAGCTCAGCAGTTATGCAAATACTCAAACCTGTACCATCTGGCAACAACAATCATGCTATGCTCAAAATCACTGAAAACACATTTAAATCTGCTGGCCAGTATCTACCTGGTTTTATGCATTCCAGTGCTGCCTTACATTGCCTGAGTTGATAATTGCATGACTAAGTGTATAGTGCTTAGTAAATTGTTAAGCATTAACATTCTTCAAGAATCATGTTTTTAATTATTTAATGTTTGACACATCTTGATTTTTTTTTTGTGAGCCAGTCATAGCTTATGAAAAAACCTTCAGTTTAATTCACACAACCGTCACCTGAACACATTCCTGTGTGAAGGATTCTATGAGTTACATGTTCAACAAAAATTTGCATAACATTAATTTATTAAAGAATACATGATAAATAAAATTTTACCCTTATTTATTTCTTTATTTTCGATTACAAGTGTTCAAGTCAAACCGGGACTGTTGATTGTGCAGAATAACAGAACACCAGTATGATAGTAAAAGCTAGCTTTATTTCTCTATATCATCCCCTCCTACACTATTACGTACATCCCAGCAGTTCATTAGTGCTTGGATATCATCAATGTCGAAAGTTTTCTCAATACACCGGATCCATGATCGGAGTGCCTGCTTCACATCTGAAATGCTGGCCTCCTAGAAACTCCTTTAATGGTCCAAACATGAGGAAGTTGCTTGGATGGACGTCAGGACTGAACGGGGGATATGGCACTAACTTCAAGCTGAGTTCCAATAATGAGCAAGTGGTATTCATGAATGATTGTGTTCATCGTTCTCACAGAGAGATGCGTCTCTTTCACAAGTTGGTGACAATTTATCTGGGTATTTTCAAGGATCAGGTGTTTAATTTGCTGAATGTTCATAGGAACGACTGCAGTGGACTACAAGCCACATCCGCCATGATCGTCATTTACGGATGTACAGCATTCTTTAAAATGTTTGCACGGTTTAGATTTTTTACTGCAGTTAAGAGTCTTATCTCTGTGCTGTGCTTGAAGTCTTCTGTAAATGCTAATCAGTTTAACGCCTTCATTCGTGAGAAATTACATCACAAGTCTCAGTTTGTCTTGATCACCCCTTGTATATTGTGATTTCGACTGAATGTACTGTATGTGTACTGAATGTACTGTGAGATTTCTAATCACTATTTTGCAGCCTGTAAGTAAATTATAGTTTTAAAAAAAAGGAAATATTTGGTATGTAATTGTACTGTAATATCAGGTCTTAATGTCTTAGTATGGGACATCATGCATAGTAATGTACCATATATTGTATTTGCTAATTCTATAAAACAAATAATCCTTGATACTATTTAACAGGAAAATGCAGTCATTTTCAGCAACAAATCTTATAAAATAGATTATTATTATTATTATTATTATTATTATTATTATTGCTTTGGATGAGTTAACAGATTCTTGAATGCATATTTTCTTATATTACATTATTACAATGGCTAAATGTTCCAGTGATTGTGGAATCACCTGTATTACTACAGCTTAACTTAACAAAATTTCTTTTGTTTAGATATTTTTGTGTGACTCCTACAAAGTATAATGTATGACTGTATAATATCCCGTCTTCGTTTTGATCCTTCCGTCTACCTCAGGTGCGGGACAAAGCCCATGAGGGCACTAGGCCAATGAGAGGTGTCTTCCTGAATGACGGAAAAATCCTTACAACTGGCTTCAGCCGCATGAGTGAGAGACAGTTGGCTCTGTGGGACACGGTGAGGAAAAACACCATGATTATTTTGGTTATTTCTTCATATAATACAGTATGACAATTATATTCTGACAATATCTTTCCAAAGATATGAAATGCAATATAAAGATTTATGCTAATTGTTTTTTGCTGAGATAATTAATAAAAAGCTGGTTTTTCCTTTCACATCCAAGCGTTTTTACATTTTTCTCTAGGTATTATTGAGGAAAGGTTTTATAATAACCTAGCTAGTTTTAGGATTTAGCGAACAACCTAGTTGAAAATAATAAAATTTAAAATATGTTATTTAACATTAGAATTTCAAACATCTTACTAGCTTGATGATATTTTCAAATGTTATGATAAACATCAACTACCACGTTCTGGAAATTTCCACTGATCAGTTAGTGTGGCTACTTTATAATGTGGAATGTTTATCATGAATGCTTACAAGCTAGATAGGACAAGACATTATTATAGCCACTATAGATATTAATATCTGTGCACACATATAAATAATGTTTTATGATGTACTAGTAAGCTTGTAAAATTTTTGAGTGCATTTTCATGCTATTTCAGTGTTCCATTTTAAATTTATGTTTTTATGTCACATCTATAACCTTATAACCAACTCCTATTATTTCCTCTGTGTTTGTGTATATTGTTTTATTTATTAGAAAGATTTCTCCGAGCCAATGGCTATTCAGGAGATGGACAGCAGTAATGGAGTTCTACTTCCTTTCTATGACCCAGACACAAACATGGTCTATCTTTGTGGAAAGGTAAACCTATCCAGATGTACAGTTTCACTTTTAACCAACATTTAAATTGTGAGATTTTACTTGTCACTCGAGTAACTTGTTTTATTACTAATAATATTTACTTTAAAGCATGTTGATGACAATACAATCCTAATTAGGATTTAGTGTGTGTGCAGATCATTTTAGAAGGCAGGCCATAAATCTATATCATTTCCAGGAGAGTGTCAAACTCATGGGCGACATCACACTCACCCAAAAGTCAAGTTGGCCAGGAAAAAAAAAAAATCATCATTTTTGTAGACAATTAGTAATTCCATGTCGTAAAATTCTTAAAATGAGTAAATTATGACAGCATTTGGTATCATCTCTAAATGCGACATTCTGAATGGAACAAAAACCCATGTGTAGCATTGTCACCTCACACCACTAGAGGGCTGGGTTCGATTGTATGATACAGTTGTGGTCTGTGCAGCATTTCACATTCTCGTGGGTTTCATCCTAGGGTATTGGTTTCCTCTGTCCTTGCTGGTTGATGAATTGGCTACATGAAATAGTTATAGATATGAGTCTGTGTGTGTATGTTCATAGTGTCCTGAATTCACTAGACCTCTGAAGGTGTGCTGTAGTATCTGGCACTAAGCCGTCAGTAGCAGAACATTTAAGTACTCTATTTAAGTTACTGTGAGGCCTCCATGGATCTGACTTGTTTTTCCAGCACATGCCACAGATTCTTGATTGGGTTGAGATCTGGAGAATTTGGATCCCCAGTCAACACATCAAGCTTATTGTTGTGTTCCTCAAACCATTCTTGAGACATTTTAGCAGTGAGGTTGGGCTAAAACAGGCCACTGCCATCAGGCAGCACCCTTTCCATGAAGGGGAATACTTACTCAACAATGTTTAGGGTGGTAGTCCATTTCAAAGTAACATCCACCAGTATTTTCCAGCTGAACACTCCCAAAGAAGCCCACTGTCTCTGCCTGCTTGCTTTCTTCCCATAGTGCATCCTGGTGCCATTTCATTCCCAGAGAAACACTCCAACACACACACAGGAACATCCTACAAGAGCTGCAGAATTGCCCTGAACATGTTTTCTAGCCATCACAATTTGGCCTTAGTCAGAATCATTCAAATCCTTACACACTTCATCTGTCAGTGGTCATAATGTTATGGATGATCAGTGTATGTCCGATTTTTGCCCCTAATTTGTTTACAAATCTTTCAGTTCCCTTATGGTCCATTTTAATTTAATGTAGAATCATTGTAAATTCACTTGGTGGGCGAGATTACAACTTTTATTAGAATGTTATCACACCTAATCTATATGAATGCTGTGCTCTGTTTAAATGAGACACAACCTCTCAAAAATGTTCATTAATCTTCCATAATCTTTCCCGCAGGGTGACTGCACTATTCGCTACTTTGAGATAACCAATGAATCTCCTTATCTCCACTTCCTGAGTCTCTACAGTAGCAAGGAGCCTCAGAGAGGAGCTGGCTACCTCAGCAAGAGAGGGGTGGATGTTAACAAGTGTGAGATTGCAAGGTAAAAATACCGTGAGAACAAAATAACTGATAAATTGTAAGTGTAGAATAAAATCTGTGTAATAAATAAAACAAGGTCAACGTGTCTTATCTGACACATTTGTGGGATTGTTTTGTGCTTTTCCTTTTATTTCATCCAGGTTTTATAAACTCCATGAGAGGAAAGTTGAGCCCATTTCTATGACTGTGCCAAGAAAGGCAAGCTATGTTTATTGTTTTTCATGCAAATGCTGTGTTGGTAATATTAGCAACAGATATACTACATTTTTTGCTTTCATAAGCACATTGGATAGTATTAACATTTGCATACTAATGTTAGGGAGGGATATAGCTATTAGGTTACACTGAAGATACTATGATCGAGTTTAAAAATGCTGTTGTGTAAATGCCTTCCAGTCAGACATGTTCCAGGGGGACCTGTATCCAGATACAGCTGGGTTAGAGCCCTCTCTACTGGCTGATCAGTGGATTGCAGGACAAGACGCTCCTCCAGTCTTAGTCTCTATGAGTGGAGGCTACAACGTTCCTGCCTCCAAATATAACACACTCCGAGGAAGACCTAAACTACTACCTCAGAGCATCAATACCAGCACTACAGCTCTGAGCACAAACACTGCTGGCAGATGGTCAGAGACACCGGTTAAGAAAGGGGATGAAGGAGGGACAGAGAGGACAAGGAAAGAGGTAAAAACAGTAACTAAGTCACAAGATATCATCATCATCAGTCACTGTAGTCCGTAGCTATGGATTTAAATCACATTGTGCTTTTAGGAATCTAGATTTTCTTATGGTTTCAATTGACAATATTTCTTTTATCAATTTCTTGATGAATTTCTTCATTCATGTCTTCACAGGATGATCAGCTGGCTGATATTTTGAGAGAAGTTCGTGCTCTTCGTGCTCTTGTGTTAGCTCAGGGTCACAGAATTGACGTACTTGAGAAGCAACTAGGGCGACTGAACGAAGGAGAAGTGTGACCTACGGAGACCCATAGCCTTAGCCTAAATCTATGATAGCTTTACATTACAGTAAAGGGTCCTGAGCAATGCAGAATATCTTATGTGTAACATGATAAACACTAAGCACTGACATTTTATGCTTGTTTTAGATAGATTTTTTTTTTTACATCAGGTTCTGCTGCTAATTATAAATTGGTTTAGGATGCAATATGGGCTGATGTACTTTTATTTGGTGGTGCTTGCATTTGGATGTGTAATGTAAAAAAAATGTCAAAGAGAGAGCAATATGGAACCTAAAATCTCATATGCTGTACTCTTCAGTAGCCTTTGCTATTATCTAGCCTTGATGATCTTAATACATATTCGCATCTACAGGCCAGAACTGTTAAAATCATCTTTTATACTTGCGTTAGAATGGGTTTAATCTTAAAAACAATGTAGCTGTTGTGATTTTTGTGGTGTGGGTCAGTAAGTACACTTCAGTTTATACCGATAGAGACTGTGTTTTGCGTAGCAACTCCGTGGGATGTGTGTATTCCTAAAACCGGTGTAGCACTAAGGAGTCACTGTTTCAGACGTTCTGCCACATTTCAATTTATATTGAAGTACAACAGAGCTATGGTTATTATTATTATTTTTTTACTTTTTTTTTTTTTCATTCCCACAAACTGTCTACTAGTGCACTACAATCAGGGATGTCTATTTACTCATCCCTGTTCCTTTATCATATTGTTTACACTTTATTTGTTTTATGAGTTGAAATGTAAAATAAATGTTTTCTTGCAAATCTGTTTAAAATAAAATCATAAGCGTGTTCGGCATTGACTGTATCCTTATGATTATATATTACTGAGTAGACACGTTCTACATGCTGTACATGCATTTAAGAATTACTTGAAAAACTGATAAACACAGGTTAATGAAGGCAAACTATAGTCTGTGGAGGGGATTTCAACATACCGCAAAATGAGAACTTACTCTGCAAGTGTTCTGCACATGCATCAATGTGACACTTCATATCAAGAGGTTGTCTATATTTAGAATTAAAAACTAGAAAACTAAGCAGTCCCTATTTAGTACTCTACTACACCCTAATAGATTTACAGTACATTACAGATTTACATGTTACATGACTTCACATACAGGCACCGTTTATTAAATGTTTGAAATCATTATTTAACTTTGATCTACTTCTATCCGTATTCGTTTGGATTTTTTTTCTTCTTCCTTTTTATTCCAACTAGTTCCTTTGTTCAACTAATCAGTATTGGTGAGACAGTGCATGCTGTCGCCTCAGATTCCTGTTCTTAGCTGAGTGAAACCCAATGTAGTCTTCTGCTGTTGTAGACCATCTGCTTCATGTTCAACGTACGTCTGCTTGTCACAGCTGTAAAGAATGGTTATTTGACTTACAGTCATTTTGCTGTCAGCTTAAACCATTCTTCGCTGACCTCTCTAGTCAGCAAAAAGTTGTGCCCCGGGGAACCGCCGCTCACTGGAATTTTTTATTTGTTTGTTTTTCGCTCTTCACACCATTCTGTGTAAGCTCTAGAGACTGTTGAATGTGACCCTCTGAAATACTCAAACCAGCCTATCGGACACCATTACGTTCCCTGATTCTGATATATGATGAGTACATTTTCTAAAGCTCCTGACCTGTAGCTGGGTCATTCTACAAAAAGTGTGTCACTTAGATTTGATGATGCAAAAAATCATTTACATTACCATATCAGACACATTATTGTTTATGTTTAGAAAATATAGTATGTACTTTCAATTGTAAAAAACATTTTCACTTACAATAATGTTTAATATTTTATTGTAACATTTTTGTAAAGGCCAAGTTCAAGGAAATATCTTGTCGCTATGATCATACATGAAAGTGTGATCGTATACTTTTCATCTACATATTTTTCATTAAATAAATCTGATTACCAATGATGTCAGTATCTTATACAATAAGTTAATCACTGAAATCATGAATCAATAATTGATTATAATTAGGGCCGGGACTCGATTAAAAAAATTAATCTAATTAATTAGAGGCTTTGTAATTAATTAATCGAAATTAA
>JAQMYK010000001.1:23614419-23640430 GCA_030014345.1 Clarias buthupogon
TCCCGTTCATTGCGCCCCACCTGTCATGTCTGTATTCCCCACTAGTGGGGCGCGCCCCACACTTTGAGAACCACTGCTTTAAGTATAATATACAAACTTTGGAATATAATAAAGTTGTAGGATAAAGCCATGCCCAAGCCTGTGTACTATTTTGGGGGGTAGTATTGTCAACAGGTTCATGATCTTAGTAGCTGAAAAACCTCCAGAGCTTTGGACTTGTTACTTGCTTCCTTACCTACACAATCCTACCAACAGTATGTGGATAGCTGGCATTTACTGTACAATCACGGGTGGTTCTTCCCAAAACCATTGCCGAAATGTTGGAAGCAGGCAATTGTTTAGAATGTCTTTGAATGCTATAGCATTACAATTTCCATTCACTGGAACTAAAAAGCCTAAACCTGTTCCAGCATGACAGTAACTCTGTACTCAAAGTAAGGTTTGATGGCTGGTGTTGAAGAATTTGCATGCCTTGCACAGAGCCCTGGCCTCAACTACAATGATTGCTTTTGGGATACATTTTCAGGCCAATTCCTAACCTCACTCTTGCGGCTAAAAAGTCAATTCCCCACATCCACTTTCCAAAATCTGGTGGAAAGCCTTAGGAGAAGAACAGCGATTATGACAAAAACAAATGGGAAACTAAATCTGAAATATGATGTTCATGAAGCACATGCTGTGTGGGTGTAATGGATACGTGTTGGCCATACAGTGAGCCGTATATAGATTATAACACTGCCTTACACTGACGCACCCATGGCACTGGAATAGTGTCGACTCATCAGACCACATGACCTTTTTCCATTGCTCCAAAGTCCAATCTTTATGCTTCCTAGCAAATTGAAGCCTTTGCCTCACTAACAACTGGTTTTCTTATAGCCATACAGCTGTTCAATCCCAGTCCTCTGAGTTTTCATTACACTGGGTGTGTGGAAATGATCTTTTTGGTGTAACTTCACCAAGCATTCAAGTGATCTCTATTTATGATTGTGACCATTCTTATTTGTTTCTGGATTATTCTAGGTTATAATAATGTCCTGGAGAGCTTTTATCCAAATTCCCATAATTTCAAGTCTATTCAAGTCTTAGTTATTTTGTTTGCTTGATGCAGGCCATTGAAACAGTCACTTTTTACGCCAGGCATGTACAGTATATAAACATTTTAATTTTAAATCTATAAAGACAGGCTATGTTGTATAGATCAGAGTGGTTTTAGACATACCTTTGTCCAACGGGGTTGGAAAGACACAGAGGAAGCCTTCATGGTCATCTTTTGTCATCAACAAGACTGGGAACTGATGAGTGATTTGCATTCCAGTCCTCAAACTTTTGTTTCATCAAGAAAATTTGCCTGTATGATAATTGAGCTAAAGCGGATGACATTCAAGTTGAGGGAGCCCTTTTTTTTTTGTCTTTTACTAGTTTGAGCTTGAGAATTACAAAATTAATGGAAGCTACATGCACGATATCTAAAGTGAGCAAATCAGTGAAAAATTAGCTTAAACCGTGAAACCACACAGCGGCTCAATGGTTAGCACTATTGCCTAGCACCTCCAGGGTCCAGGTTCAATTCCCATCCCTGTGTGCATGGAGTTTGCATGTTCTCCCTGTACTTGGTGGGTTTCCTCCGGGTTCTCAGGTTTACTCCAACATGCAGAATAGCCTAATTGGCGTTTTCAAATTTGCCCATATTGTGTGAGTGTGTATGTGTGTGTACCCTCGCCTCATACCCTAAGTGTCCTGGGATAGGCTCCAGGCCCCCCACGAACCTCTAAATAAGATTAAACGCTATAGATGATGAGTGATGAGTGAAATCACACACTTTTTTTTTTGTAAATTGTAAAGGTGTAGTCAGTATTTCAGCAGAATTTAAAATTCAAGATGACAGTGTAAATGAAGACTTGAGTAGTTGATACAGTATATGGCGGACTCTGCCAGTGCTGTCCCTATGGGGGAACCCCCACTCCATATAATATTAATCCTATTTGAATAGTTTCAAATATATATTCTGAAGTGATTTCTCTGAAACACAATCGTCTTTAGATTTTAATTGCACAGCTGTGTCTTCAGGTCTCAACCTATGAAGAGGCAGCGGTTCTCGCACAGTACCTCGCTGCGCCGCAGGAAGTTGCACGTGATGGAAGCTATGCTGAAAGAGCAGAGGAAGATGAGTCGTGCTGTGGAGGACACATGCAGAGAGGTGCGCCGTGTAATGCACCAGCAAAACTTCCTACAAGTACAAAGCCTGCAGCTCCAGGAGCGGATGATGAACTTGCTGGAGAAAATGATCCCATCCACAACTCACCTTACAAACACACATACCTAAGTCTGACCTAGCCAGGATGTATGTGCTCCTCATAAACTGATATTCAACTCTTCCACTTCACAATGCATTTTTCGTGCTTCAGCAGCAAAGCTATTTAAATTCACAATCCACAATCTCATCTCTTACTATCTTGATGACTAAGATGTCTATTGAATTTGCAGTGGTACAAAACCAGAATCACAATATACAGTAAAGGAACACAGAACTAATTAAAAAAGACACATGAAACTTGTTTACTGTTGCATCTTTGGAACATTGTTGAAGTATTGTTTAAGGATTTCGGATGTTACACTATGATTAATTATTCAGTGTGTGTGTGTGTGTGCGTGTGTGCGTGTGCGTGTGTGTGTGTGTGTGTGTGTGTGCGTGTGTATGTGTATGGTTTTAAAGCTGTGATTTTATTTTGAAACTTCTGTAAACCCTTATATAAACTGTTATACTTGTCTGTCTTTGTGTTTTATTATTTAAAGTATTAAATACCTGAATTTCATGTGATAGATTAAACTAGAGGTTCTCAAAATGGTTGTCCAGTGACTCCCAAAGGGTTCATGAAGCTTAGCCAGGGGTCTAAGTTACAATAATGAAGAATGACGTCACTTTTCCCGTTCATGTGTATGGAGTTTCTCATTACAGATATGTTAGCGCTGTGGCCTCACACCTCCAGGGTCGGGTTTGTTTCCTACCCTGTGTATGTGTGCGTGGATGTTCTTTCTTTGCTTGGCGGGTTTCCTCCCACAGTCCAAAGACATGCAGATTAGGTTAATTTTTCATTCGCAAAATTGCCCTTAGTGTGCGTGTGTGTGCCCTGTGATGGACTGGCACCCTAACCAAGGATAATCTCCAGGCCCTGTAAAGAATAAGTGCTATGGTGGATGAATGGGTGAATGAATATCCACAATGTGAAATGTGAATATCTGCAACAAAGTTATGACTATCTACACTGATCAGCCATACCATTATGACCACCTGCCTAATTTTGACCTTTTGCCACCATAACAAGGATACACTGTGTTCTGACACCCTTCTATCACAACTAGCATTAACTTTTTCATCAATTTGATCTACAGTACACTAGTGCTTCTGCTGGATTGTACTAAACAGGCCAGCCTTCGCTCCCCATGTGCATCAGTAAGCCCTGGCCAGCCTTGCTTTCCTTGGATTACTTTTGGTAGGTCCTGACCACTGCAGACCAGGAACATCCAACAAGACCTGCAGTTTTGGAGTTGCTCTGATCCAGTTCACTAGCCATCACAAATTGGCCCTTGTCAAAGCCACTCAAATCTGTATTTTTGCCCATTTTTCTGCTTCGAACACATCAACGTCAGGAAAAAAGGTTCACTTGCTTCCTAATATATCCCACCCACTTCCAGTTGCCACTGTAAGAAGATATTGAAAATGTAGCTACTGTGGGAAGGACCAAATTGTAATGGGTCGACAACTTGGTCAGAGCAACTCCAAAACTGCAGGTCTTTTGGGGATGTTCCCAGGGTGCAGTGGTCCGGACATACCAAAAGTGATCCAGGTGAAAAAAAAAAAAAAACATTAGACTGGGAACCGGTCATGGGTGGCCAAGGCTCACTGATTTACATGGGGAGTGAAGGCTGGCCCGATATTAGGTGGGTGGTCTTGTATGTTATGGCAGTGTACGAGTATATATATCATATATATACTGTACATCATTTCAGTTCAAGATATCTAATCATTTTGATTCATACACATTCACATTTCATACAAACTTTCCTAATTTCTTTTGATTGTGTAAAGCTGCTTTGCAACAATGACAATTGTTAAATGCACTATACAAATAAAATTTAATTGAAGATATCTCCAATTCCCCTTTATTGAATATGTCTATAATGTCTTTTAAGATATCCTGGATTATGTTTTAACTAGCCAAAACTACATCATTGGTATTTTGAACTGAAGTTGCTTGCCATACATGTGTTCACCGGAGCACATTGTCTGAGTCCTATAATGGGCGGGGCAATGCTCAGAGTCCTCCGCCCACGCGCGTATGGAGCCGTTGGTACACGCCCAACGCCTTCCACGTGATTCACAGAACTCCAATAGGCGCTAAGTATTCGTTCAAACGTCGAGTTTGATTGACGGCTCTCTCAGCGAATGATAAGGGCTCGCTGGATTTCGCGATCGTTATGGTGCCATAGTGACTGAATGACGCTTTGTGTTGAGCACAATAGTGAATGGCAGTGGTTGTGTGTAAGAGGACAGAAGTGGAAAAGCTGAAACTTTGAAAATATGTTATGGTCTGTTATGCTCAGGTAAGTAAGTGAGCGGATATTCGTTGAGCTTTATTAGTTGAGAAACATTTAGAAATAATGTGTAAAGTCTATATTGTACGTTTTTGGACTTTGGTACTCAGCGTTAATCTATTCTAAGCTGTAAACGGACGATAAGTGTTCTGAAATCTGGTTATGCCTTTGCATATAAGGCATACAAACTTGTTTTTAAAGTTTCTAACAAATTGAGGGGTGTTCAAAACTTTATTTTTCGCCTTCGTTTATTTTCCAAAAGGATCTGGACAGAGTGAGATCTCATGCGGAGATGTTGCGTCTCCGAGTGCCAATGTTTTGACATGCTGCCTTAGAATAGCTGTTTTCCTTTACTCTGGCAAAATCTGATCTATTTTATTACTACTTGATTCTGTTTTCCTATAACACAACCTATTTAAGTTGATAAAATATCATTGCTTATTTCCTTTTGTTTTACAGTACCGACATTGAGCAGCAGTAACACCCAAGTCTTTTGTTGTGATCTGGTCGAATCTCAGAGCCAGACATGAGAGCTCTGGAGCCTGCTGGAGGCGTGAGGAGATCTCTGGACTTCTCTCCAGCCCCAACAGTTCGCAGGGTGGAGATCGAGCGTGGGAAAGCTGGATACGGGTTCACCGTTATTGGCCAAGCTCCCTGTGTCCTGAGTGGAATCATGAAAGGAAGCCCAGCTCATGATGCAGGCTTAAAGCCTGGCGACTCTGTTCTAAGTGTGAACGGCACCGATGTGTCGGGAGCCTCACATGAAAATGTGGTGGAGCTCATCGGTTCATCGTTACGCCTGCTCAGTTTGCTTGTCTCATCAGATGACAGACGTTCTGTAAATTGTGTTTCAAATTCCCTGGCTTCTCAGGGTAAACAAAAAGAAACATGGTCAAATCCAGGACAGATGGAATCTTATGAGGAAATTAGAGGCGAGTCAGTGGCCAGTTTTAATACCGTTTTGGACATTTCAGGTCAGGCTTGTATGAATGCATCAAAAAAACAACCTAAACAGAGACCCAGATCTGAACCAGATATGTCTTATTGGTCTTATCGAAGTCTGTCAAAACGCAACCCGCATGTACTTGATCAGGAGGAACCATCTCGTGTTGTGAGTAAAGACTCGGTTTTCTCAGACTTTCAGAGTCAGCAGGATATTTTACCTGACTCCAGTGCTCTAAACGTGGGAATGGTGGTAGGATACATAAACTCCATAGAACTGGATCTAGAAATTTCCCGCTCTGAAGAGGAAACCTTACGAGCCATTCGTGAATGTATCACACGAATTGCGACTGAGCAGAAAACCCATTACCTGGTCATGATGAAGGTCAAGTGCAATTGTGTGCAGCTTTGTGATGACAGGGATGTAGTTTTGTCTGCGTACCCTGCCGAGAACCTGGTCTTGTGTGCAGTATGTACCGAAGACAATAGGTTTTTTGGTCTTGTCTCAAAGGACGTGGCAAAAACAGATTCCAAAAAAGCAAAGCAAAGCAGTTGCATAAAGACATCATGTCATGTCTTTATCATAGACCCAGAACTCTGTGACCACGATGAGCATAAAAGCATCTCTGATCACTTTGGCTTCTCGTGCACTGCTGACCCAGACACCCAGGGTTGTCTGGAGTTTCCCCAGACACCATTTTCAATGTTAAATTTTGTGTCAGTCCTCTACACTGACTTGGGAGACCATATTGAGAAACTTAGACTCAAACTGGACAGTGAGGATTGTGATGCGCAGTCAAGCACACGAAACAGTGGCAGTGGTGACAGCGGGATTGGAAACGTGTCTCCAGAGGATCAGGAAAGCTTTGCTGACCGATGGAGTCTTACATCTCCGAACAGTTCCCATACAATGTGGGATAAACCACGTCCATGCATTTCCCAGCAGAGCAATGGGCCATCCCTAAGGCCAGAGCGTAGATGCCTTCTTGCGGCGCCATTCCCTGATATTTCCACTCCACAAAAACCTGCACCTACTGAAGAAGGGGTTTCAGGTAGTGCGCCAATGAGTTTCATTTCTCAGTGTAAGCCATCACAACTGTCTGAAAATAAGACCAAACGGAGAGGAAGTCAGCGCTGGCCCTCTGTTAGCATCCGTGCTCGCTGGCAGAAACCTCGGCCTACCAGTTTTGACAGCCTGGCTGACTGCGATAACAGTGGACACAAAGCTAAAAACAGCACTTTACCACCTGCCATGGAACAAATCCCTCCACTGAGGTACAGAACACCTGGTGACCTCGCGTATGATCTGACCTTAAAACTGTTTAGCAGTGGATCCAAGAATAAGGATGGAGAAAACAAGGTAACAACACTCGTACATTTCGTAGATAAACTTTGAAAACGAAAGTGTGTCAAGTGAAAAAAGTGTCAAGCAGACAAAGTAAACAGAAATTCTTGACATTTGCTTCTGACATTTAAATCTCACTCTGATAATGTTAAAACTGAATTATTAGTTAAGTAACATACCATATTTCTACCTCTAGTAGCATTAAACCCTTTAACCCATTTGTCCATTAAATCTTACTGGATAAGCAGTGCTTATATGTATAAAAGTGTATCGATCAATTGACCCGAATACAAGGTGAAATACTGAGGTTACACTCTAAAGCTTCCTTTTTTTTTTTTACACACCAGTTTATTTGTAGTACAAAAGCAAGTTAAAACCAAGCGCTAAATCTAAGCTAGGTCTTTGTCATGAGGCTGGCAGTCTTTTATGTAGCAGACTAATTTGCACTCTAAATCATGATCTGTAGAACAGATGGTGTTACATGGTTGGGGCACAGCAGATGGAGCTGTTGTGTTGATTAGTGAAGTCCAACGTGATTATGCCAGACAGATCAGTCGGAAGGCAGTTATGGCTGGTTTAGATTCAAGAGAGTCACCTGGCAGCACTCAGCTAATTGATCTAATAAGTATTGTGTTTAGGCTAATTTACTTCAGTCTTCAGTCTTTATTTATCACGGTTTGTGCATTAGTTTGATTATGCGCTATAAAATGTAATTGTCCACATTATATAAAGGCATCCCCCAACATTAATCATGTTGGACCCCTTTAATTTGATTTCAGACTGATATAAAAGGCTTGCCAAACTTAAAGCACTTCAGGAACATTTCTATAATAATAACATATTTTTAACCTAACGCTAAAGCAATGCTAAGATTCACATGGTTAATTCACATGGTTCTTGCATCTGTTTCGAGGGAACCCAGTGTTCACATGGAAAGGAAATTACAGGTCTGTGTGGTATGTGTGATATCATTGCCATTCCTTTAAAGCATGTGTTCATCAGATGACTTCTCTTGGTTATCCCACAAGTCATGAAAAAATTGTGAGGATAAACAATGCCGATGAGTCTGTATGATGCTTGTCCTGGGCCCAAAGATTTTTTTTTTTTGCTGTTGGACCAAGCTGCACTGCAGAAATTACATGAAAAACATTATTTTAAAAAACCCAATAAAACCATATATAAATGTAAATAAACGGCTAATTGAAGATGCTACTACATTTACAGCATTTGGCAGATATCTTTATTCAGAGCAAGTTCTTTTTTCTCCCTCATTATACATTTGAGGGCTTTGCTCAAGGTCCCAATAGAAGTAACTTGGTGGTTGTGGGATTTGAACCTGGGACTTTCCAAACTGTAGACCGATGCCTAAATCCCTGAGCTATTCCTGATCTGGTATCAGTTGGAAAACATAAACATATGATGTGGTACATGTGCCTAGATCTGGATTGTTTCAATAAAAATCAATAATTTCTCATTGTACACTTCACAAAACATGTAATAAGAAACATTTATGGTAGCCACCATCACGGCTGTACGATTTAATAAATAAATAAATAAATAAATCACATTGCAATTATTTAGACACATATTAAGATTGTGATTTAAACTGTGATATGTAAGTATTAAATGTACCTTTTAGTATTTAATCATATTTATCGAGGCTAACAACAAATAACAGCACAAATGACACTTTTTAAGAGGATGTTTGGTTATATTTATATAGCAGCTGAAAATTATTTACAACATAGCAAATACTTAAATTATTGACAAAACCTATATAAATTCCTGAATATGCTTATATTACTGGTAATAAATTGCAGCCATTCGCAGTTAAATAAATGCAATGGCCTCAATGGCGATTAATTGTGCAGCTCTAGACATTATCACTGTTGTCTGAACAAGCAATTGAATTTAAACAATTTGCACTGTGTAATAGGCAATATTGGGATAGAAATATTTCATAGTTATTTTTCCTTATATACCATACATATAAAACACTTAACATACAGTAGAAGGTGCTTTACTTTCTGTTATTCTTATGGTCTATTGCAAATTAATCATACTTGACTTACAAGATGTTGCGAACACAAAACGCTCAATAATCTTTTAATGAATGCAGTTTCTTTTTTCTAAAAAATTCTTTTTATCTTTAAGTTTCATAAATGGTTTGAAATGGGGAAACATTTTCAAACACAAATGCCTAGCAAAAGCAGGCTACATTTTTGCCTACTTCCGAGGTTTTTTATAACATGCTTTCCTAATTAATACCCCTTAAATAAGATTTTACTTAATTACAAATGCATCTTCTCAAGATGTTCTTATTAATAAAGCATGATAAATAACTATATAAAGAAATGCTGCAAATACAGGGTGACACAAAAAAACAGGAACTTTTTTACAATCCAATAAAACTAGAAGTGATAAAAGAAAATTTTTTTATTCATAGTAATTGAAACCTAAAACTTACCATTTATGAAACATTGATGGAATTTATCATTTTTTAAAAATTACGTCCTTTAGATGGCGTCCTCCTGTACGAATAAATTCAAAAGTTCACGTTATTCTGTGTCACCCTGTATATGTCATGTTGGTTGTTATCTCTCCTTAGGGCTACAGATTTTGGGGTCTCACTAGAGGAAGGTCATCTGTTCGACAAACTTCAACTCGCACCAACCGACTCAGTCTGGCTCGTTCACTTGATGACCTTGAGGTATGCTTTCTCTTTAAATTTTGCATTGTAATCTTCATAATAACCATGCAGTTTCGTATGGTTTACATTTGAATCCTCAAAACCTGAAATTTACCATGTCTGCTCGTCTTCGTGTTTCCTCTTTGTTTTTATGACCCTTAGTCAACAAGCCATTTGTTGAGATCTGCATATGAGATCTGTAGTCCTAGACACTCAAACTTTAGGTCTATGCTTTTATCCTTTAGTAATGACTGGTTTATTATACAGCCAACGCTTCTAAACAAAACACCTACTTTCCCATAGTGTGGGTGCACTTACTGTATGTCTACAGCAAAACTATTCAACAATATTTTTCCACGGCCTACACATAGGCTGATGTTATTAGACATGTGACTCTGCTTTCCTTTCCAAGTTATCTTCAGCAGTACAGCTCAGCTTTTCTCAACATGCCTCATATCCGAATCACGACACTGTGTTTTGTCTGTGGTGTTTGGATCATAGTCACAAAGTTGGAGGAGGAGTCATTGTTTTCTTTTTTTAATGCAGATGAAGACCAAATACTGTTATATTTCACACATGGCACTACACACCACCACTGTGATATCATTAAGATCCCCAACCACAAAACATAAACATGTCCGCAGCTTCTCAGACAGTGATGTCAGGTATGAAACACTGCTGAGTTTAAGTTGTTCTGGGTAAAAACAGGTAAACAACCCTCTGGTTTATGACTTGTGTCTCAGTATGTCACTGCCACTAACCACCACCACAACAACAATAATAATAATAATAATAGTAGTAGTATGTCTCTTTCAGATAGACAAATAAATAAGATATAACGCTTATACTGGGTAGTGTCTCATGGGGCCTGGAGAACTTAGGGTACAAGCCACAAGCTCATATGCACTCACGTACCCAATCATACACTACTCGTAATTTTGAAACAACAATCAATCTACTGTGCATGTCTTTGGACCGTGGAAGGAAACCAAAGTACCTGCAAGAAACCCACCAAATACAAGGAGAACATCCAGACTCCATGCACAGAGACTGGAACCACCATATTGCAAAATGAGAGAGCAGACATACAATATATGTAATTGTGTAATAAATGTCATTGTGTGACAATGGGTCCAGAAGTCTAAGATCGCAATTGGAAAGAAGGCAATAGGTGACAAGAATTTGAATGAAAAGTACATACAGTATTTTAGATATTTACATTAATTTCAGAGTTTTCATTTTTGGCATGTTCCCCTTTTGCTTTATTGACAGGATTCACACATGCTTTAATACACAACAAATGTATTATGGCCTGGTGTAGTTTTAACATTTTTACATAATGTCTAGTTTTACTACAATAATTTCTATTTAATGAGTTTAAAATATTATTTATGGATTTATTTTTAAATAGTTAATTGAATGGAAATTCTGCGCTTAATTTAAATATGTTGATTTAAATAGGAACCCAGAAATTGTGTGGAATCTCGACTTAAATATGGTCAAGATATTAAACAATTATTTGCTTTGTGGTACATATTTAAAAATTCAAAAATCTTATATTTATTTCCAGTATAAAATTGAAAAACACCTGAAATTTCACTTCATTTCGGAAACCACTGCGTGCATTAAACGATTAGAGTTTTTGTTTCAGGTGCATAAAGTTATAGATATGTGCATAGGATTTCTAACCTTAGTAAATCAGGCTGTCAGTCTGTTGCTCTGCGAAAGTTTTGTACAAAACTGGAGCGCTGCTTCAAACCTTGATTTGCTATATTAATTCTTTCTAGGCCATTCTGTGCAGATTTTATGAAATAATCAAATGCTTGAGGTTTAAAGTGGAAAAGATTTTGTCATTTCTCCAAGTGTGAAATCTGAGACCGGCAAGAGTTTTCCTGGAATCGGAGACTGCTGTTTCATGGACCTAATGCCCTTCTGGTGGTTGGGCGAGCTGGAAAGTGTGGTTATGAGAACATCATATTGGTGTTCACCAGGAGAAAAGCAGCTTCAAGAGAGAAAGAAAGAGAAAGACAAAGAAACAGACTAAAAGAGACTTGCTAAAACTAGAATGCGTGCTACAACTAGAATGTGTCATGTAAGCATGGTATTTGTTGGATTGCCAGATAAGGTCAGACTCAATGACTGTCCAACTTATTTCTCCAGTTTACACCACAATTTCATGCTAAATTAAATTGTCCAGGACAATCATTTAAATAAGTTTGATAATTACATTTAGCAACTCTGAGTAAACAAAATTGCAGTAAATTGTTTGCAGACACAATTCCTTTAATGATTAACCTTGCCCTTACACAGCAAATTCCCCAGTGATGAATTAACACCCAGCAGCATTTATATGTTGGACTCATATAAACTCTGAAAGACTGGCGATTTTACTCTGTACCTTTTGATGTTAGTGGAACTCATTTTGCTGTAAAGTGTAGAAACTTAAAATTTGTCAAGACTTTGTGAAATCTTGTCCATTACTTAACAAAATACATACAATGCATACAATGATTTACATTGTGTCCCATATGCTAAGAACTGTAAGTTGTAAACATATATAAACATTTTTCTGATTACTTGCATAAAGGCAATCCAATTTGCAATTTGGAGGATTTAATGCCATCCACTTGTTTTTTTTTATTTTTTTTTTAGATATATAGGGAACCTGACTTCTCAGATAAGCCTACATCAAGCAAATAAAACAGCTAAGGAGATTGATGAAATTACAGGAAGTTAAGAACTGTCCAATGTATTAGTAAAACCTAAAAAGAAATGCGGTGAAAGAAATGTGTTCAGAAAAAAAATCATGAATGACCGTGGGACATCACTTAAACACATGGTGAAGGTGCATCATGAAAAATGCATTAGATATCACAGTTATGTTTAATAGAGAAAGTAAGGGTATGTCCACATGCACAGTGAGATGAGAACTCACAGTATTGGGACTAAACAGCTGTGTGGCCTTAAGAAATCCACTTGTTAGTAAGACTTATCAGAAATAAAGCTTCAGTGTACTAAGGAACATAAAAATTGGGCTTTAAAACAATGGGGAAAACGTCATGAGAGTCCCGACTGACCCTATTCCAGAGCAATGATCCGTTAGGGTAAGAATGGAAGCGCAGCGCACATCATGCTGGTATGGTATGATCTGGGGTTGTTTCATTTGATCAGGTCTAGGCTCATAAATGTTATGTAACAAGAAACTAACGTAAGTTGACTTCCTGAATGTATTGAACAATCAGCTCAGTAGATTTATTCTATTGTTCTTCCTTGATGGCTTGGACATATGCCAGGACTCAAATTGTGAAAAAGTAGTCCTGGGAGCATGAGGAATCATTGTCACACATGAATTAGCCATCACATTGTGATGTAATCAAAGCAGCTGAACTGAATATTCAGGTGTGTGACGTTTTTTAGCCAGGAAGTGTAATTGAACACACCCTGAATAATCAAGCATGGGAGTTCTTAACCAGTACATGTGTGTCATTACAAGGACTTTTGGGGAAATCAACACACTTTCCAAGTGGTACAACTTCAGAGGGCTCTGGAAATGGCTTGTTGACTTCTGCCGTTGTGTTCTGAGCAAATATTTGGTGACTTGCCACATTTAGGTACATGGTAAAGAAATGCTGTGAACCGTAGAGGAGATTTCACATACATGAGCAAGAGGATAAAACAAATATGTTCGTGGTTGCAATGCCAAAGTCATTTCTCCGGTTTCCTCCTAAATCACATACACTTTTGCACTGGCCTGAAGGAAAGAAAGGCTTTTCTTACAGTGGGAGGAGAAAGTACTCTGAAGTAGAGCGAGTGACTGAAAAGAATGAAAAGAGGGAGCACGGAAAGAGGGAGGGAGCGTTAGGGAGAGCAAGAGGGTAAGAGAGAGTGAGAGTTGCAAGAGTTTTTAGATGCAGGGAAAAAAACACTTCAACTTCATTTTCTGAGCATGTAGCCGTGTGGACATATTTATTTATGCTGGGTGTCTAAGGAAGCACTGACGACACACACACACACATACACACACATGGAGCCACCTTTAACTCTTCATTCTCCAACAGTAAGTGCTATTTATTTCTTTGCTGTCTCGGTGCATCTGTTTCACTTGAAATGTTCTCTTTTGGCATCATTATGTCCCTTTAAAATTGTGTTTTGGGGAACTTTTACTGCCGTGCATTGGAATCATTGGAAGTCATTTAGTAAGCTGTGTGTACTTGATGTGACTGCACTACACACTGAAATGTTAGAGCTGTACTTCTGAACGGCTTTGCTAGATGGAATCAGCTCTGTAATGAGATGGTGGAGTAAGCCACAACTAAAGCTGAATTTTCCATCAGCCTGTCTACAATAATTGCAGTTTGAGGGAAATGTAAATGCACAGTCATTTGGGTTTTGAATCAGGTGTCTGATTAGGCATCAGTCTGCTCTCACATATAATGAACGAAAGAAAAGTTTAAGAATGTTCAGTGTCTTCACTCCATAAACCTTTTACTTATAAAAGTTTGGGTTGAGTTGATAGTAAATGTTTTTTGTGTGTGTACTTGAGAAACACACACTGAATAGTAGCAGTTGGCTTCTGGATGATTGGACTTCCTGGTGTATTCTAGTTGACTCTGGTAACCCTAAACCACAATGTTGTGTGAGGAGTGACTAACTATCAGTGAAAATGGCTTGATGAGGCCCAGCTGTTATTTTGATAGGAAGTTCTGGATTTAAAAATATATATATATTTATGATATTTATCTTCATTGTCATAATTAAATTGTATATATTCGTCAGATGTAAAATTTAAGCACACAATGTACATAATAATAAACAGCAGGTTCCAAAAGACCAATAATAAAATTTGTTTGTGTTCTTTTTTTTCGATTTAATAGAAACGAAATTGTATTATAAATTATAATTTAATTAATTAATTATAGATTATATTATTAAAAACAACCACATTTCAAAATAGAATCTTTGAAATATTTACGTGATTTTCAGACATTCTTTGTATTTTGTGCTTTTATGAAGTTGGCATGAACTCCTTCTGATCTGGTTTAAATCATATCAGTCGGAAGGTCATCCAGACACATGTTTCAACAGAAGCGATTAATCATGTGAAAAATCTGACCTTGTGTGTATTTAATATAACAGATTTGACCTACTGCATTATCTTCATTTGTTTTACATATTTTTTTTACCACACTGTAAAATGATTTTAAAAAGAAATTACAAATATGTCAACATTACATAAGTTTAGCACATCATTATATTTAAATTAAGGTCAGAATTCCGACTCAAGTAAACTATGTACATTAAAGAAAAATAAATAATTGTAAAACTAGGTTAGGTTAAACAAATTCAACAGAAATACATACATTATAAACTTTATAATAGTTTTTGTAAATCACGCCTGATGTCAATTTTCCCCCCTGTTTTTTTACCTTTTAGTAAATGCAGAAACATTTAATTTAATAAAGTTCTGTTAAACTTTTCGGCACAGTAAAGAACCACAATTTATAATACTGTAATGAAAAACCCAAAATTATCTCCATTATAATATCATCAGTTGCATGCACAGCATTGTAGTGCAGAAGAGTCTGGTTTTCATTTCATGTGGTATCCAGAGATTATTTATTACATTTCAAAAATTTCTTCACTAGTTAAAGAAGAGATTTCTAAGACAGCAAAAGCAGTTATGATAGTTGGCTCATGTGCTGCTATCGCTTTGTAAGCATTTGCATGTTTTTAGTCTTTGAACTGCTGCAACCGGGGAATAGGAAGCTATTAGCGACGTATTTTTTCCCAGAAGACCTACTTATTGCCTTCCTTTTACAGCCAGAGCAGGCATGACGGACTAGCTGTATTTGTACCAGCCCCTCTAACAAGATGCTTCAGTTAACATTTAGAAGAGTTACAAGATGAAGTAGTTGTATTGAAGAGTTACATTAGATGTATAGAATAGAGCGAGCAAAACAGAAGAAACTCTTTTCATGTTGCAGAGAAGATCTTTTCTTTATTTTCACACATAGACTTCATTGGAACATTTAAACCAGTTGGTTTAGTGCTCAAAGGGAGTTATTTTTGTCAAGAAAGAGCTCTGCTCATGTGTAATTATGAGCATCAGGTTTCAGTTAGAAAGACCACTGGTTCAGTACAAAGCGGAGAGAAAACTTTTGAAACTTTTGAAAGTGTGGTTGGGTGGAGTCATGGCTAAAGCTCAGATAATGACTGATGCACTGCCTGCAGGGGTAAAGAGAGCTGTACTCATCCCTTTACTCATCCTGCAATGGAGAAATAGTGAGTTGTTTACTGCGTATGATTCCTAAATACAAATGCTTTGCTTTTAAAATATTTCCAGGAGGTAAAACCCATTAGATTTATAACTCCTAAAATATCAAAGTGGTGTTTTTCTATCTAAAATTCCAATTTTTATTGTAAACAAGTAATATGTTGTTCTAATATAGACTTTCTATAAAATAAATGATTAATAATTAAATTGGAACGTTTGCAATCATATAAGATAGCGCTTACACAGTGGAATCCTCAGTTTTGTCTCTTTCCTCTCCTGCTTTTTACAGTGTAGCCTTGAACTAGGCTGTCATAAAATGAGCTATGAAATACACATTATTGTCACCAAATGAGCCGAAGCCCTACAAAACTTTAAAGGCACAGCTGTAATGCCTCAGCTGAGAGAAGGTGTGTGTGTGTATATTATACATGTTAAATCTCGTAAAAAGAAAGCTTCACAGTAGCAAGTTTATAAGTTTACATTTTTCTTCTATATAACAGCAACAATAAAATAGAATGAGTACCTTAATATAAATCTGATGTTTAAATTGAAACTGGAACTATTGTCAGAGCTAAAGTTCTAGAAATTTAATACAAAACGTACATGTGCTGTATCTTTAATACATCTTAGATATATCTTTAATTACATTATACATTTGAGGGTTATGGGTATTTCTCAAGGGCCCAACAGAGGCAGCTTAATGGTGGTGGGTTTTGAACCTAGGACCTTCTGGACCATAGTTCAACCCCTTAACCATTGAGCAACCCCTGCACCTTCAGATCAGTGAAATCAGTAGCCCTGTAGTAGAAGTATGATTAGTATGAAAAGCAGGATTCATAAAAACATCAACATGTTGATAATAGTGTATATTAGAGATGGGGGGAAAGTTAATTCAGTTATGGATGGTGACTCTTTATGTATCACCACACTGATACACTATTTTTAAATACAATTTTTATTTATTCATGCATACATACTGTATGAGGTGACAAAACATCGCCTTGCATCTATAATCTCTACAGGAATCATGCTCTAAACTATTCACACATTGGCAGGCAGGCATCCTTTGTGGTAGGAGCAAATTATTTGTAATTTTTTTCAGCAAAATCAGAAAAAAAAATGTATATTGAATTGGGATATTTGTAAAATTATGATATTTACAAAATCACAATACTGTACAAATCGAATTGGCACCTAGGTTTTGTGATAATATCGTGTCGGCTGGTCCCTGGTGTTTCTGATCTCTGGTGTATACACTATATGTATGACTTGAATTTGGGATAGATGTAAAAACTATCATTAGTGACAGAGTCTCCACATTATTTACGGATATGCCATTATGATCAATCGTTAGATTAAAAAATGGTTATTTCATAAATCGTAACGTACAAGCCTACTCTCTATCTTGTACAGTTTCCCTGTGGATTGTGATATAATGCACTGTCAATGCTGAAAAATAAATATGATCAAGCCTCACCTTTATATGACTCCAGTTTGTAAACTTCTGTTGAAAACCCAGTGTCAGTTCTAGACAAGAAATGGATCTGTTTTAGCTTTGTACCATGACGTGACCAGAATCAATAATTCCTGAAACCCTACTTCTCTCTAGAACTTGGTGTAGAAGCTGGTGTATGCTCTATCTAGCGATAACTGTTTTTTTTGTTTATCAGGTGATCCATGCTCTGTTTTATGTAGGGAAGATCTGTAGTTAAATAATGTGATCATAGTTTTGTGATCCAAACTAGCCATTTTTTACTGGAAGGGAATTTTATCTGCTGAGGACATCTAACCCCCAAAACTTTGTTTTGCAAGGTGATGAATACAGGGTTAATTTTTTTCTCTTCTTTTTTTTTCTTTTTTAACAGCATCTATTTTAACCAACTCTTCCAGCAATTATGGGATGATAGATGCTTTGAAACTTCTTAGAATTTTAGTTGCTGTGGATTACATCACCTAAATACTGTCTTTATGGGAGACCAGAGAACGAAGGGATAAAGTAAACCAATACATAAAATCCCACAAGCTGGTATAAAGTTGCCTAATTTTAATTTTGCTTATGCTGTATTTTCCTTCGTAAACACTCAGATAAAACTGACACTGAAAAAAGCTTGTTTTTAAGTAGTTTATGTAGTACTGTATATTATGTACAATTTACTAAACGGAGCTCTAAAAGACAGCATAACATATCCAGAGTGTTCAGTTGAGGTATTTATGCCCAATCATTAAATTTCTACTTTCTCCATTTATCTTCTCTACAGTATATGTGAAGAAAACTTGTACATGTGGCTGCATTCCTAAACTGTGAACGAGGCCAAGGTCGTATGCCTTGCTATAGTCATACCACTGTTTCAGGAGGGACTCTCTATGTCATTTTTCTCTTATCAGTCTGTCCCTTCCCTCTCCAGCTTGTCCAGAGGAAGTCTCCTCTGAGGTCTCTGATGTTATTTTCAGGCAGTTTGTTGTCTGCTAGAGATAGGAAGGATAGATTTGTTTACCTCCCTTGTAAAGGACTGTTTTTTTTCAGCCTCTTGCTCTTCTGCTTCTTTGCCGTAAGAAGTTCAAGGTTTCTTGGATCTTGTGTCACACCCCAGAAACATTCATGCAAACACAGTAGCCCAAATAAAACTTATGCACTGTATATGACAGGGGTTTGCTAACGTCGACTTCCTTTGGTTAGTGAGCAAAGTGTTTTCGCCCCCAGCTGGAACTACTCTGAAAAATGAGAGACAACCACATTCACAGCTTAGTTTATCATATACAAATCATATGCATGTGCACATAGAGCCGTTAGAGAGGATTAACACCAAAATCCATGCATGAACGCACGTACATGTACACAAACAAGTTGTCATAATGTAGAGAGGACATGGTGCTATAGCAACAGATGGAAACACATTTCCCACCATGAAATCTACAAATACAGCTGAGCCCAAGTTTGGATTTTGTCTAAAACAGAGAAAACACGCTAATGTAATCTATGTCTCCTGGATCAGCCTGGGAACGGCCCACCCAAATGGAACCACACTAACACAAATACAATGAAACGAAATTGAACCTTCATCATGCACAATTTCACACTTCCTTCTAAGACCAGTATGGAACTGAGTTGGAATAGGCTTTCTGCGCAAAAACTCAGTTTGGCATATCATTTGCTCAATGTGATACAATCCGGGAAATGTCTCATATCACAGCGTAGCGATGACTACGGAGAATCCTTTCTCTGCTCTACGGTGACGTCATATTTTTGGGGGTTGAGAAAACTTGTTTAGACATGGCTCATCATGTCTGTGTGTGTATGTGTGTGTGTGTGTGTGTCTGCTGTCCCATCCTGGGCAGGGAATCTTAAGGAGTTCTCACACAGGCACATGTGTATACACAATCTGTCTGCGAAAAATATTAACAAATAATGACTGACGCCAAGAAACGTTTTAAAAAGCGACTTTTTTCCTTCCGAAGAGCACGTCGCCACATAGTGGTAAGTTGGGTTCCGTCTTTCACTCTTTCTTGTACTTGGCTTGGGTTTGTTAGATCAGCTGTTTTGCTCATTAGATGTCTCACTCGTTCTCTCCCACATGGAGCAGCTGTGGTGGGGAGCTTTGCCTCGGCTCAGCAGGATTTCAGAAGGAGAAGTATTTCACGCTTCATTCTGCTTCCACTGCTGTGTTCTTGGAAGTTTGTCTCCTCACCTTACACACTGTTCTCTCATGGCTATAGCTCCGTGCGATCCATCCAGGTTAAACATGCTAAGACATGCCAAGAAATTTTGTTTAGGTCTGGTGCTCGTCTCCTGTAACATTGTTTTAACGTTTAGACAGAACAAATGGCTTTCTATGTTTTGTATGGGCGTTTTTGTCTTTTGTTGACAACAACTGTCAGAATGATTATTGCTGGATCTTATAACTGAAGTGCGAGAAAGATTTGTTTTTGATTTTAAAGCACTAACAGATTATAACTGACAGTAACTCAGGCATATCCAACTATATCAGTCAAAAATACTATATTGTCACCTGCTGTTATTAAAAGAAATCCACATATCCAGTGTAAGTAATGCCACACATATAGTTTAGGTGTGGTGAAATCTGTTTGCAGAGTGTTGAACAAAGGTGTGAGCAGCCTCTTGAAAAGGAAATGGCTCTGACAGGTGTGTGTAGGCATCACTAAAGAGGAATGGGATTGCTTGAGGCTTCAGATAGGAGGCAGTAATACTTTATATTAGTAAGCGGAGAGTGTGTAGTCCTCGGTGCAAATGTGACATTCATATGTGGATGGGAAGGAAGAGCAGCTTTGGGCTGAATTGGGTACAAAGGAATAGTCACGCTTTCATGTGGGTTTTATGGGACAGGAGGAACAACAGAATCATTCTGTCTAAAAGCTTTTGTTGTGGCAATTTTCAGTAGACCAGTTCAAATTATGTCTCTTTTAAGTCTGAAAATAATAACGATCCAAAGCCAGATATGCGCCATGTTTGTCTTTGATTTTTTTTTTCTCCCTTCCTCCTGTCTGAGTCAGATTTGTTGGTTATTCATTGTGGGTTGTCTGAAACGCATCTGCTCATACATCCCAAACTGAACATGGACCCACTTTTAAACCCTGCCATTGAGTCTGGTAACCATCTTCTGCTCCTGCTAAAACTAAAGCCTTTTTCTTGTGTAATAACAAACTTCCTCGTGGTACTCCAGGATATATTTAACCTGCATAGACTGGATTGTGCATCATTAGTGGCTGCAATGTCTGTGGTATAAAATATGATTCTTCCATTCGAGGATTCTTGGGTGGTGGCACCAGTTGCCGAGTTACTTCTCCTGTAAGTCATGGCAATGTTTTTCTCCTGCATGCTGCCTCTTTTCCTACCTCTGTTTCCCATTACCAGCCTCCTGTCTCACTCACTCCCTCCCTCTCAGCCTCCAACTGAACCGCAAAGCGGCTGCCTTGGAGCCGAGTATGGTTCCCTATGGTACTGGAGTGGCTTGGCCGGGACTATACCATTTGTTTGACCAGGGAGCTTAGCTAGCAGACTTAAACTTTGAATAAGAAACAGCTGCTTGATGTATCTCTTGGAAGACATGAATACATAATTTAAAACTTTTCTTCTACCTGAAGCATAAATCTTGTTATTAAAGTTTAATAAATTTAACCTGAGCTGTACTTCCCAAGTCTTGAGTTGCTTTGTGACTCTTTGTGGACATCTTTGAGTGGAGCAGGGGTACTGGCTTAACCTGCAACCTAAAGCTTATTCATGCTTTTGGTGCCATAAAACCTTGTGGGATTCGGAGTCTGTCTTCCTGTCTGCTCTGTAGGATTTCCTCAAAAGTGTTCTTGGACTAATCTGTGGTTAAAAACAGCCATTGTACCAAGGTCTGTAAATTTATTTTTCCGATGCAGTTATAGCCTTTTTCTTCTAGAGTTATTACTACTACGTAAAGCTCCAGACAATATTTTTTGATTATGGTGGTTTTCTTGACCAGACTTACTCGCTTAATAAAATGGTTGTTGTAGACCTTTCTTGAACAAAGCATCTCATGTGGACACTTTTAAAATCAGTTACATGCATCCTGCTATTCTAACTTATTGTAACTAATTCATGTAAACTATGTAAATCATGTAAACAGTGATATCCTAAATCACATTGAAGCACTTTTATGACTTTAGCACAACAATCAGATTATACAGTATACAGTATGTTGTTCTTTTATCTGATAACTGTTGTCTGCATTCATGCATCTACGCAAAACCGCCAGATAGTGAGTAAAACGGAAAAAAAATAAAAATAAAATAGGAACAGTATCTACTGTTAAACAAGAGTTTGTCTATTTTTTGTCTATAAGTTTATTTGAGCTAAAGGTTTGTTAGTTGTGATTGTTGTTACTAAAGGTTTCTCATTATTTATTCATGTAGTAATTTAGTAAATCAGGCAAAGATGTTGCAGGGCTCCAAATAAACATGCCTTTGGCATGAAAATCCAAATTTTGTTGCAGACAAAATTCATCCATTTGGATAACCAGACGACCGCATGCCGCTACACTGATGTAAACACGGTCACTGGATACAAGAAACTGAAGTTAGCTGAGCTTTACTAGCTAATCTGATATGGATGCCTAAACAAGTTACTGACTCAGAGTCTTCGTATCAATCAAAAGGTTTAGAGGATGAAGAGTTGGGATTAGCAGGGAATGAGAAAAAAGTCAGATATTTGTTTTAGTCCATCAGTTGTTGATGATTCCATGGCAAACATTAGCTAAGTTTGGCTAGCTAGCCAGCTAAGCTATGTCACACATGCTACTTAGCATGCCATGGGGAGAGTTTCAAAGGCTGCTAAGATTATAAATTTACATGAGAAAAACAAGTAATCTGTTCTGTTGTTTTGTAATTCACTTCACCAACTGCTTGTCTGCATCCAAGTACAGTCACTGTGGACCGATCACAAGAGTGATGCATGTGATAGTTCAACAGGCCTGTGTTCAATAACAAGAGCACTTGTAAATGTTTGCAAATACATGACAGTTGAATGGACTAATGAACTGTCCTGTCCATGTTCGTGAGCTGTTCTCCGGTGCCAGTAATGCAGACGCAGGAGAGGAGAGAGTACTAGAGGATTAAAGATTGCTGCATGCTTGTTGTTTTATTTGCGGGAAGATCGCCACTGGCAACTGTCTGGATAAAAACTACGCGCAAATTAAAACCATTAGGCGCATTGGCGACTATTTCGGGTTGCCATCTGGAGCACTGTGTTCACATCAAATTATTTCCAGAATCAAATGTTCTTTTCAGCAGTATCACATTGTATTGGAGTAAGATACAGTATCATTTTACTGCATCTTCTTAATGAATGCAGTGTTTGCAGTGTTACTGTTATAGGCCCCAGATTCACTGATCAGGATAGAGTGATTACTGGAGATTCATTTTCTCGAGCAAGTGATGTCTGTTTCAGGTTGATTTAGACACAACGTAGCACCTTTAGTCTTGAATACTCCTTTAAAACTTCTTAAATTTACCATTCAACACGAGACCATGTTTTTATGATTTTAAATAACATTAACCAGCTTTTGTTTTTAAGACGTGTTAACACAGAGACCCATTGCAGCACATGTGTATGTTTCCTTTCCTTTTCAGATGGCATCCACATCATCTGCTTATACGGTATATCATATAAAATGCAGCTGTTGTTGTTGGTCATTATTAAATTGTCCTGTAGACGGAATGCACTAAATGTCACCTGAGCGGCTGTGATGTGATGCCAAGGCTCCAGTTAAATCTTTCATTACCATATGAAAACCTCCACACTATCTTAAGTATGCTTAATGATCTCAGCTCTGCAAAAGGCACCCAGCTGGGGTAAGAATGTAGCCTTCGGACTAGTGATGAGCTGATGTTGACACGCCAACACACAGTGGGAAAGAAAGTCAGAGGAATGGGACTTGAGTTGTGGGACTTGGTAAAAATGTTTGTTTGCCTTATATAAATGTTTCACCACACACTGCCAGACAACAGACACCTATGTGGAACGCCATAAAAATATATGCAACATCGGCGGTTTGCTAAGCTCGCTTAACATGTCTGCCGGGTTGTTGTTTAGACCACGCTGCTCTTTAGTTTCTGAATTTCTCCTAGTTATTCGTCCCTGCTACATTTACGTCCTCTGTCTTTGAAGATTTTAAGCCGAGCCTCACCACTTCACTTCCTCCCACTGAATAAACAGTGTGTGTGCTGTCTCTCCCATTTGTGTGGTAACACCCATAAACACACTCACTCACACACACACCTATTTGCTATAATGTAGGTCTAAAAAAAGCAAAAACAGAGGGTCTAGCATGAGACCATGCAGCCTTATTTAGGTCACCGAGTACATATTTTAGACACGGATATTTATTTTACCATGCTTTGCTCTCTCTCTCTCTCTTATATTAATTTCTGAAACCATAGTTCTGTTAGGAAAAATCACAAATATATACCCATTGTTAATACTTTGCCTGCAAAACACAACACATTATTGCTTTTGATAAGTGTGTGTGTGTTTGCCTGGCCTGGGTCAGGTCATTTGGTGCCGCTTGTATATGCGTGTGTGGGTGGTTCCAAGACCAGAGGTGTGAACAGCTGTGTGTATAGCCACCCATCCAGAGCTACCCCTAACAGGCCTGTGTGTGAAGGTCTTTGTAAAACACGGCTCTCAGACACGTTCACACACACAATCATTCAGGATGAGGAGGGTTGCCGAGATATCAGAAGGAAGTCCCTCCAGTGCTGTGCTTTCCAGTCTCTCCCTTCTTTCTTCTTCTCAACTGGAGCTTTCTTGTCCTCTTTCCTCAGAGAGTTACGATGACTGTTTCTCATTCATGTCTTTCTTCATTTTCTTTCAGACAGCAGCATCAGATGGTGGTGAGTGTGTTTCTTTTTTTGTTTTCTAAACACAGATGTGTACTAATGTTAAGTTTTTCATAACCTTACAGCCAGAACATGCTATTGGTGCAAAATGATGTCTCACCTAGGTGAAAAAGTGAATTTTCAGATAGACTCAACACAATTTTTCATAATACTACATAATGCTTCTTATCTCCTGATCCATGCTGTATTTTTTTTGCAAATATGCATACACATTTATATTTTATCAGATAAAAAGAAGCACATTTGTTAAATACAATTTCATGCCCTTTTATGTAGTGTCCGTAACTTTTTAAAATTCAAATCTTTCAATCTTTTTTAATTGTCATGTAGATGAAACGTGCCCCATTTAGATTTCACATGAAAAGTCATGAACCCAAAAAAGTGTATTTTTTCTAAAATTCCAAATTGTAAATGGGAAGTTTAGAATATTGCAACATGAATTTGACATGGTTACAGACACTACAGATTTTTTGCTTTTTTTAGGCTTTAACAAAAAACGGAATGCTTTAATGTAAGCAACAATTTTTACAGGTCATATGCTTCTAGAAGCTTACACCAATTTTAATATCAATACTCATAAAAAAAAGTATCTTTATGCTTGGGGATTTATATATGATTATACTTTCCTTTTGTTGAATTTTTTCAGAGACCTTTGCTCTTTCAGGTTGCTCCCATGTCAGATTTGCTCTTCCTATTCGTTGACTGTTAGCTTGTGGCTTGTATAGTTTACAAAGTATGTAGTTTACAAAGTACTGTAATATTTTCTCTCCAGCAAACACCCTGTACATGTTTATTGAAGTTATTTATATTAATCGACAGTTGTAAATACTTTTAAGTAGAAAGCCAAAATGCTAAAAATGGAGCGGATGAGAAGGGTGTTTGTGTTTATTAGGTGCTCTTTCAGAAATGCTCTGTCTGGGCTTGTCCATACTAGAGTAAAAAACAGTGATACAACTGATACACATGCCTAGCATATGTGAATAAAACACACATGGAGTGAACAGATTTGTGCAATTATATGAGTACATTAATAAATGCTAAAAGTAATGTTTGCACATTGCCTGTTATTATTATCATATATTATTGTTATATACATTTTTCAGAATTTCAGTCTTCAAAATCTTACAAAGAAAATACACTTGAAAGCTATATTTAAGAGTTTGCTCAGCTGCATGGTTGTAACTGTTTATTGTGTGAAGCACATGTAGTAGAATTATTATCAGTCAGATGTACATTACAGCACAGTGAAAATCTTTGTTAACATATCCCGACTTGTTAGGGAGCAGGGGTCAGAGTGCAGGGTCAGACATAAAAAAGTACCCCGGAGCAGAGAGAGTTAAGGGCCTTGTTCAGGGCAGATAAGTGCTAGGGCTTGAACCCTCAACATTCTGATCATTAACCCAGAGCCTGAAATGTTGAGCCACCAATGCCCTATAGTGAAAAAATTCTTTATTTTTACCTTCTTTGTCTATAAACAGGGCCTTTTTTATGTTCTTTGTCTATAAACAAGATTTTTTTCTCTTTGCTGTGTATAGAGCGAGGTGGTATGGCGCGGCATGGCTTTGGAAGCATTAACAGTTTGGAAAGTAACAGCAGCCTGCCCAGTGTCACCAACCATCACACTCTCTCTGACCGCCGTGTAGCAGCATGGGCTGTCTCCTTTGAGCGTTTGCTCCAGGACCCCGTTGGTGTGCGCTACTTTTCCGTAAGTTGCACCATTTATGAACTAGCATTAACATTAGACAGGTTGTCTTCTCTTTATATATATATATATTTTTTTTTTTTC
>JAQMYK010000001.1:23640530-23652005 GCA_030014345.1 Clarias buthupogon
AACAAACAAACAAAAAATATATATATATATATTTTTTTTTTCTTTTTTTTTTCCCCCAGAAGATATTTAACTGTGTGTTGTGGGAGTGATATTATCTGATCTTTCATTTTATTTTATTTTTTTTTACTGCTACAGGAGTTTCTGAAGAAGGAGTTTAGTGAAGAAAATATTTTATTCTGGCAGGCCTGTGAATTCTTCAGCCAGGTTCCTGAACATGATAAAAAACAGGTAAATTATATATCAGCATTTAAGGAATAGCAACTTATTTCTATTTTTTTGCTTGCCATATTGAAAACAAGCAATGCCTGACAGGATTTTCTACTTTTAAAACATTTCCTGTAAAGCGAGTGATCTTGTGAAGACAGGTCTTGGAGTCAGAGCTGTCGATTAGGCCCTGTGCGAACTCATTTACAGGGGGTAGGGGCAAAAGAGAAAATAAAGAAATATACATAACACCACACCCACCCCACAGACATACACACATTTCCTATGCTGATGTTATCACACTGCCATTCATAACCTTTCCAAACTGGATTGCATGATTAACACATGATTAAAGACAGATGTAACGTTTAGGCAAAACTTTAGGCAAAACTTGGCTAGGTCACATATTTCTTCTGCACCAAGTTATTCAAAAAAACAACACTTTCTGCTCATTATATTTGATGAGCTTAAAATGTAGAAACAAATTATAGACGTGATATGTGCAAAAGTTTGGATATACTCTTAAAATCTGAAACGGTTCAAAATTGGATTTAATTTGTCAGTTCAAGAATTATCAATAGAAATAATTATTTCAAAGCATAATTAATTCCCTGACTTTCCAGACTCTCAACAACATTGGCCTCCTCTAAGTAGCTGACTGAGGATAAGAGAATGACTCTGAATTGATGCCTACAGAGCAAAGTAATACTATATATAGATATCAAAGCACTCCCAGCTTACAATTTCTACGGCAAGTTGTGTAGGTCATGGCAAGATCTAGAAGACTAAGTAGTCTTCCTTTACTCTGCCCCAATGACTTTAAGGACCTGCAAGAAGGTTTAGCAGACACAGGATTGTTGGCACGCTGCATGCACCAACATGATCTACATGGAAGAGTTATAGTTATAGTCAGAAACTTCCTTGCAACCTCAACACAAAAGTGTGATGTATGCAAAATAATATCTAGATAAGACAGAGGTATTTTGGATAATAGTGCTGTGGACCAATAAAATTAATTTGAAGTTTTTGACTATAATCATCAAAAAGTAGGTTTGAAAAGAAAAAAAATATCAGCATATGGTGAAGAGGACACCTTGCCAGATGTTAAGTATGAAAGTGGATCTGTTATGCTTTGGAGTGGCAGCTATTGACACATGAAACTAAACACAGAGATATATCTGTAAAGATTCTAAATCATCCAGGTAAGGTTATCTGGAAGTTGAGATATGTCAGCTGGACTTCTTTCTAGAAGTTCTTTTCTTTAGTTGTCTTCCAGTTGACATGACTGAACTTCCAGATGTACACAGATAATTGAAAGAAGGAATTTGAATTTGGGAGCAAAGGTGACACAGCCAGTCAAGAAACTGACACTGAAATGACATTGGTTTCTACAACAACACAGTGAGCTGAAACTTACCTTGAAATCCACTTTTATTTACATGAGGAAATGCAATCTGAAGCTTTTGGCAAGGCCTTGAAACTATGACACTGAACTTTAACAGGGTTTGCATGGGGAAAACCCAAGAATATGTCAGAACAAGAAGTATTTTTCAAATGAGAGTGAGGGGGTTTACATTCACTGTACAAGAAATTAATGACTTCTACCTGGTTGCAAAAATGTTTGGAAGCCGAGATATCAAGACAATGGGTTATTTTTTAAACCATGTTCCTGGAATAAAGAAACAACTGATTTTTTTTTTCATATTTTGATCTCCATGTTATTGATTCATCTTTGCCACCAGCTTTCCCAGAAAGCCAGAGAGATCTACAATAGTTTCCTCTCTAGTAAGGCCACTACTCCAGTAAACATTGACAGCCAGGCACAACTTGCTGATGATGTCCTCACGGCACCAAGACCTGATATGTTCAAGCAACCACAGTTACAGGTGAGCTTTTATGTTTATGGACTAGGGCTGCATAATTCGATAAAATAATGCGATTATTTTGACAAATATAATATATTTATATAATATTATAGAGTTATAGTGTTATAATCATTTAGTATTTTTATACTGTTACATTTGAATACAAAACTGTACATTTAATAGTTAAATATATTTATCTAGGCTAACACAAATTATCCCGTTATGGGTATTTTTGACAATATTTATTTATCAACTCAAAATTATATAAAACAAATATTGAAACACATACATAAGTTATTTAGCCTGTAATATATTATTTGTAATAAATTGCAGCCTAAATCCTTGCACAAGTCCATATTGCGATTTGGAATTTTATGCGATTCATTATGCAGCATTAATATGGACATGTAACATGCATGCCAACAGAGCTAAAAGCTCTTTATCGGTCTTAAAAGTTAACTTCTTAATAAAAAATCCAACTTTCTGTCCTCCCTCTATATATCTCTGTAGATCTTTAACCTGATGAAGTTTGACAGTTATGCTCGATTTCTGAAGTCGTCACTGTATCAGGAGTGTATGCTGGCCGAAGTGGAAGGTCGACCTCTTCCTGACCCCTACCATGTACCCTGTAGCCCTGCCCCCTCTAAACACAGCATTATCTCTGAGCGTTCCACTTTCTCCACACCAAAAAAGGTAATGAGAATCTTGGCATGGAATTTACCTGTTGTTTTTTGTCTGACAGCTTGGAATACTTAACTTTTCATATTTCTACAAACAATTTAATACTTAGCTGTTGTTGCTTAAAGCTGAAGGATGCAGGATTTTGGGAATGCATGTTGAAGAACATTTTTATCATGCATCATGTATTTGCACAATGTGAATTAATCTGACTGTTGACATTCGATGTCATAGACATTCGGTTAAATTTCAGGACTGTTTCTCACACTGCAGTTGAGGCATTCTGTAAATATGATGACTAAACAGCATAAGTGTATTAGCATACTATTTAAAAAGGTATATTGTGGTTTAGTAGCTGCCCAAGTATTTGTGGCTCTCAATATATACTGTAATTATCTGAGGTTATCATCATCTTCTTGGGTTTACAGAAATGTTTTGAGAATCATAGTGTTATTGTTTTATTAAATTGCCTCAAATAACAAAGTAGGTACCTTGACCTACCAACTAGCTAGCATGAACATAGTACCTTAAACAGAGCAACAAATGAAAATACAGAAAAAAAATCTACATTATAAAAATGTGCAGATCATTATCACTCTTACCATGTTGTAAATAGATAAAGAAAAGACACCCAACTCATCCATTTGATACTAATTTGTGTACTAGCTTAAAAATTAGCCACTTTAGCCACTAGCCAGCTAGCTCTATTAGCATTTAAATTCGATAATGCCTCGGAAAAATAAATTGTCTCCCATTCACTAATGTCCAAATTAGACAAGAAATAAAAGTTAATTTTCCTAATACACTGGCTTGTGGCTCTCCTAGTCCTAGAACTAGCTGTAGCCTAGAGCTGTATGGTTTAATTGGCTTTGCAGTATAATTAATTAAATCGTTGGATCAGGTTTTGATTCAGGATTGAGTCACAATTCATAAATTATTTATGTAATGTTACAAATATTAAGTGTTCTAAAATCAAGGAATTCAATTTTTTAAAAAGCAGCAAATTTAATCTCTTACATATTCCTGAAATACATTTTGCAAGAACATCGCTTCTTCTTTTGAGTTAATGTGCGGCTGGTGAAATACTTACACCTACTGGACTAGAGTATGGCAATGAAGATTACAAGACATGGCATTTAAACATCAACAACATTTACACGCTTATAGATACTTTTAGTAGTTAAAACCTGCAAAAAATATAGCTGCTTGAACCAGATAAAACAGTAAACATTAGTGCTATTGAATTGAATGGAATTGAAAATCGCATACAAATTAACCACCAAACTCACCGAACACTTCTCGCAAAGCACTAATTACTAACCAGTGTTGTTTGGGCGGTTTTCTGTAAGACAAGAACCCTAATATTATAGAGTATTTTTCTTCTGTTTTTGTATCCCCTCAAAATATAAACATCCTACACACTGTAGCTCTAATTAACTTTAATTACATTTAATTCTATTCTCTAAGTTACTATATTCATTTCCTCTGTTTTCTGTATTACAGGACACTCGGAAGCCTAGGACAGGCAGGTCGAGTGACGACCTAAGAGAGGACCCTGACAGGAAAAACGGCATTTTCTCCTGGTACAGAAACAGGAGCTTTGGTAAAGGTCCGAAGAAAAGAGAAATAACAGATTTCAATTATAGTAAGTGAACATCTAACTTCCAAATATTCTTGATCTTTCTGTGACCAGGATAAAGTTTTGGTTGTGGACTGTGTTGTGTGCTATGTTCACAACATGGTGCCAAAGTTGGCTGTGAGACGTGAAGTGTTGTGCTACATAAATTTGCTGAAATAAGTTATAAAATAAAAATTACAATAAGTAATATAAAAATATTGTAGTAATACAAATATTGTGCTTTGTTTATGTGCAGCTAGTAATGGGCGAAGGGAATCTCAAGGGTCTTTGTCTTCTGGTGCCAGTCAGGAGTTCAACACACCCAGCGCCACATTGAGAAACGAGGTAAACTTGACCAGGGAGGAAATCAACAGCTTTTTTTTTCTTTCTATTTTCTAAAAATAAACTTTAGAATGTTAACAGTTATGTTGCGTACTCTTATGAATGATGCTGTTCTAAGGGCCTTGTATAGCGGCATTTATTATCATTACCATTTAAAAACGTTCCAAATCTTAGGGTCACTAATCAGACCCCAAAATTGTAATATAAATAAATATTAACTGTCAATACCACTATATCTTTATGTAAGAACAATGCAAATGTAAAACAGAAATTTTTTACTGTTATTCATGTACTCATTAAGATATTAAATACTTATTAAAAAGTTCCTATATTCATTCTTAAATTATGTTGAAATCTACCAGGTTTACCCTAGAGTTTTGTGTAATGTGCTTAACCCGGTGATAATAACGCTCTCTTCAGATCAGTGATGATCTCAGATCAGTTCTGTTCTCTATCTGACGCCATTTCTGGCCCTTTTTTTCTAACCAAAGGCTGTAGTGTATGTATATGTCGTCCACATTGTGGCTTTATTTTGGTAATCAACTTAAGCTAATGAAATTATGTTCCTTGTGTGTGTTGATTCATACAGAGGAGCTCCACATGGGAGAGAGACAAAACAGGGGCAAGCAGGTCATGCACAGTGTCACTTCCCGATGGCTCCAGCTGCTGTGTGTGTCTGAAGCAGGGTGCTTCCATCAGACAAGTGTTGCTGGAGCTCTGCCAGAAACAAAGCATCAACATGGCTGCCGTCGATCTCTTTCTTGTCGGGGGAGAGAAGGTAGTTGGTTAGAACTTCTTTTTACTGCTTTCTTTTAGCCTTCTAGATATCTTCACTCACTCAGTATTTACTTAGGTTATGCATGATTGGCCATGCACAGTTGTGCCTTTCTTCGTCTCTTATTTTTCCTTTTCTTTCCAGCCCCTAGTGTTGGATCAAGACAGCATGACTCTCAGTTCAAGGGACCTACGAATAGAGAAGCGTACTCTTTTCAGGTAAATTCTATACTTCTGAAACTGGTTGTCGCCACAGTCAGTGAGTGTCTTCATAACCTACATCCTCACTGAGCAGATAAATGAGCACAAACGCACGCATACATGCCATCATCAAATGATCACAAGTTAAAATCATTGCGATCATGTGTGTCTGGGAGTCTGGTGAGCAAAATTGGCCCTGCTGTCTAGATTCTTTCTCCCTTGCCAATCACAGTGACACTAGCCAATCATGGCAAACTATGGGGTATGTGGAGGAGGGTTGTTGGTGTGTTCTTCTGAGTGAGCTTGAGAAGAAGTTTAAAAGATGCAGAGGTTCTTTTCACATGTCTTGGAGGAAACGCTAACTGGTTGGGAGCTGTCATGTGGTAGGGGAGAGTTAGCTAGTAGATGGGAATTGGCAGGACCAAATTGGAAAGCTAAATGGGGTATTAAAAAAAAACCTTCACTTGTACTGTATTTTTTTTTGTACCAACTCATTGTACTAACTCCTTTCTAACAACATTGTTGACACTGGATATTATTCTTAGACAGGGACTTATTTGTTATTTGTACTAGCAGGAATATGTCTTTGATGGAGACTACAAAGGATTTTCTTACATACAGATGTGTGCTGGAAATGTAAATGAATGAAAGGGTATTCAGTAAAGATCTCTAACGTTGCCATATTATTATATATAATATAAAAACAGAGGTCAGTTATTACAGCTGGCTGTAACCCTGCCTTCTAAAAAGAGAGCCGGCCGGGTCACTTTCCCTACAGTTTAATTGAAGTGCATAACGCATAAGAAACAGTATCAAACAAGTTCATGTCTACACAGGATGTAGACTATAAATATTTCCATTCTGTCTTCTATTTTTAGGTTGGATATGGTGCCTATTAACAGATCTGTGGGCCTTAAAGCCAAGCCTACCAAACCCGTAGCAGAGGTGCTGCGGCCTGTGGTTGCCAAGTACGGCCTGCGCCTTAACGACCTGGTGGCCAGAATAGTAAGTCACTTTGCCATGGCAACATGCATTTGTGGCACAACATCTGTGGAGAAGCAAGGGTGGAGCTCACTGGTTTCCAACTACATAAAAGTGCTTGTCTAGAATCAGTATTGCCACATAAAGCATCAAAAATGGTGTCAGATAGAGGGCAGAACTAATCTGATCTCCACAATGATCTGACTTGAATGTTAATACACTACACGAAGTGATATAGAAAATCTGCAAAATGTTTTTGTAATGTTTTTCTGCATAATGTTGTCAAGTGCTACATAAAATCATGTAAGACCTTTAGGTGAAATATTTTTCTCAATGGCTACCTGTTGTGGTGTCACGGGGGAGCTACATGTTAACATTGCTTCATGTTGTTTTTCTAGAGCGGCGAGATTGAGCCTCTTGATTTAGGGCTGCCCATATCAAACCTTGACGGCTTACGAGTTGTCCTCGAGCGCTCCGATCCATGCTCTTCAAATGGTATGCATAGAAACACACCTGCTTGCACACTTACACATCTTTATTCTGCTACAAGGCTCTTTGGCTGAATATGTCAGTGTGTCTGGAGTGCATGTCCTTCAAGTGATAGGAGAGAGGTCACAGGCACACTTATGACCACACACAAAGCCTTGTACGTTCCTAACAGATTTCCTCGTATTGAATACACATCATATTGTTTTTACTGATAAAGTGGTGTGTCAGTCTGGTCAGGGTCATCACTAAAAGCAGTTGTATAACCCTTGTTTTGTTTCGATCTGAAAACAGACAAGTCCAAGACACTTCCCAAAACACAGACACCATCATCGACCAGCAGGGGGCAGTCAACACCGGTAAGACTGAGCATACTGTACTTCATAATAATTATTTTATTTGATGTATTTTTTGCCATTAATTATTTATTTAAAATGACACAAAATGTGTGTGCAGCCTCAACCGTGTCTGTCTGAATAAATGGGTTTTGAGGAAGTTTTTAACATAGAGATGACTGTCTCCAAGGAGAGTCATTAGGAAGCCACAGACAGGGCTGCAGATAAATTGTATGTAATTTCAGTAAAGAATAGAAATAATAAAAGACAAGGTTTTAAAATCTTTTTTAAATCAAGTTTTTTTTAACATGTATGTTGTGTTATTTGCATGAAAGCAGAGTTATTCAATGCAGTCATTTTCTTAAACGGGCAGCACAGTGATATTTGTCAAATTCCATCAAGAGCACATTTGACTTAGCGGATCATTACGTTATTTAGTCGATTCAAATGAGTTGGTGCTGCAAATGAACAAAAACAGTAGCAATTATGATAGTTAAAATAGAGTAGAATAGCTCTGGTGATTAGTGAAAAGGATTCGCAATGTAACGCCAAAGTCTCAAGAACAACTATGGCTGCTCCTCCAAGGTGCTTAGAAAAACGTACCAGACAAATGTTCACATTACTTCTGATGTGTTATTAAAGGCAAAGGGGGGTCTAGCCAGCTGTTGACTTTGTTTGGATTAGCTCTTAGAGTTTTTTTTTAAATAGTTTAATTCTTTGTTTTTAAATGCAGCTTTACAGCATCTTGTGCCAAAGACTGTTGTGCACCAATAATTCTTTTGTTTTAATATTAATGTTGTCGTTGTCACACCATCAGGGAGATCACAAACCAGCTGAAATACCTGTTAAAGGAGAGGGAGGAGATAAAACCGCAATCAATGAAACACCCCAGAAGAAGAAAGGCAACAAGTTTCATCTGGATGATGCTGAAGGTGAGGTTGGAATCCTGAGTCAAGTGGTGGCTTTTATTGTCATTTGAAACATATACAGCTGGCACAGTGACTAACCAAACTATTATAGACTTCACATAACTATAATTATACTATAATACTGTAGGACAAATACTGTAGGACTGGCAAAGTTTCATTAAATTCTGTCGAGCCATATGCAGATAGACTGAAATTTTTCTGAGACTGGTTTCTGGTCCTCCAATATATGAAACATAAAGATATTTTAAAGAGCAAGTTCTGATCAATGTACAAAACCTTTCTTTTATTTATATATATTGTTATGTATTATCACTATCCATTATATAACCCAGCCCTTCTACTGTTTTAACGGTCTTGTAGCATATTTCTTTAGATGTCTTTGTGATACCTTTAATAAGCATACACATTTCAGATTTTCTTCCACCTCTGTGCTGGTTATCATGCTTTCTCCAGTTCTCTCACAGTTATTTTCTCTTGATTCACATTTGCTTTCTGTCTGTTTCTCTGCTTGTTGTTAAACACAGAGTTCTTTGAGCTACTGAGTCGTGCTCAGAGCAGCCGTGCTGATGATCAAAGAGGTCTGCTGAGAAAAGAGGACCTGGTACTCCCTGACTTTCTGCGTCTGAAGCCTGAGCCCAGTACACCTCCGTCCTGTTCCACTCCCACCTCCCAGAAACATGGTCACGACTCATTGCAGGCCCCAACCGCCACCTCCAATGGACACAACCTCAAAACTGGAGACGAGACAGACCGGCTCGCCCCACCCCTCTCTCCCATCCTCCGCCCACAAGGGCCCCCGGGGCCAGACGGTGAGAGTCTGTGTGACCTCACTTTGGTGGGTGAGGGAGAAATCAGCAGTCCCAACTCTACCCTGCTGCCCCCTGTGCCAACCTGCTCACCCCCTCACGATGCCAACAGCACCTCTCCATCGCCGCCTTCCGCCCACAGAAACCCCAGCTCAGGTATTTCTCCTGGATGACTAGGCGTATGTGCTCTAGTGTTTATAGTGAGCGTATGTTTGTGGTGGCTGACATTTGTAAATGAATAAACATTATGTATTGTAAATACATTAATGAGGTCAGATAGAACTGACACTTGCCAGCTTTAGATGCACTTTATGGTGTTAAAGAACACCTCTCAGCTCTCCTCTGGGTTTCTCTACAATTCCCCACTCACAGGACTTATCAGAACAAATTCATGTGGAAAAAAAGAATTGATTTCCTTGCTTTCCTCTGTTAATACCAGTGTTGTTACCTATTGTGTTACAAAGATGCTGAGGTTACTAGTTTTCTACACATTTCTCTTGTTATGTGTGGTGAATCTTAGTGTTTTTAATCCTGTTACTTCTTTAATCATTTTGTAGAGAGTGACTAATGATTCATTACAAAGTGTGTCACTTCATATTCCATCTTCCTAACCTGCAATTCAACAGTTTCAAAAGTTAAGCTTTGACCAACGAAGGCTTAATAGACAATTCCAGAATTATTGGTACCCTTCACATGAACGAGCAAAAATCACCATGTTGATTAATTAGTGAAACTTTGAGCTTAAGCATCCTTATTCATAGCGGTATTTGAGCCATATTTATTTCTCTTAATGTAGCCATGAACGTTTCATTTTAAGTTTTATTTTAGATCTCTCTTCATTTTCAAAAACAGAGAGTGACTCAGTTATTGCAAAACTTTGATTAATTGATACAATGTTTAACGCATGGCCAAGTATATTTCTTGGTATAGACAACCAGCCATTACTGATTGGAAATTGTGCTGTAAATCTGCATAGAAATTCCTGAAAGTAAAATTAATTTTTTTGTAATTATTTTTGCATTTACTATTAAACAGTAGAAGACATTTGTCTATGTAACGAATAAAACACAATGACATGATACTACAGGAATATAATCAAGTGCTAGGATATTTGACATTACCTGATTATTAATAACTGATTATTTCTCTTTATTAGCATGTCCTAATGGATTTTATTCCTTTTACATTTTTATTTAGTAAAATCGATGTGGTACTTTTAATCTGTTTGTAGCTACATATATGGTTGTGAAACATCCACAAAATAATACTTTTTCAGAAGACATTAACTCTAAATCAGTTATATTGTGCTTCATTTTGTTCACAATGAGATATTCATATGTAAATTAAGGGAAGTATGATGATTTTCTATTTTTAATTTTATTCACATTGGCTGCAGATTATAATATATTTGTGTACTCAGTATGGTCACACTCCGTACCCTTCCTTTACATATGGATATCTCATGTAAAAGTCCCTTCTTTTACATATAACCGAATAGAAGATAATTCACATATAACCAGCAACCAAATGTTTTGAAACCAAATTTCCCAAAGAGTAAATCCAGAATTTAAAATAAAAAAATCAACAAATAAGTTTATCAGCGCTGCTGGTATACAATGTTTTATTCTACAAGTTGTTTGCATAATTCACATGAAAGATGCCAATAATTCTGGAGTTAACTGTATGTTTACGGACCCTCTTACAGTGTAAGATGGCTGAGTAAAGGCTAAGTTTTAAGTAAATTTTTACACATCAGCTGCATCACAGCATTTTTAAGCACAACATTGTTAAATTGCAGGTCATTCTACCTCTGCTGTAGATCATGTTGATTTTGTGTGTGTCTAATAAACACTAGAGGTGAAATCACACTAGACTTGCTTGTGATCTTGTGTAGTATCACTCTTTCTAAATCATTTTCTTCCATATTGATTTTTCCATATTTTCCCACTCTTTTTATGTTTCATTTAAATTTTTATTCCAGATGGACCGAGAATTACATTTGATTCTCACTTGATTCTCAAGACACATCACAATACAACAATAACATATTTTTTCTATAGGACAAAAGGAAAGAGCTGTTTCTAAGAAGAGTTGCATCTTTGTTCTCCCTGAAACACTTCCTAAGATTTAATTCAGGATCAACAGAAACTAAGCAAACGATAATTAAAGAGAATTACATGAATTAAATATGTAAAGAGTTGACAAAAACAACCTCATGGCATTTAATAGTTACTGGTTCAAACATGCTTATTGCAG
>JAQMYK010000001.1:23702409-23725701 GCA_030014345.1 Clarias buthupogon
AGGGTGAAGAAGATCGGAGAGGTAGGCTGGTGCTAGGTTGTGTAGCGATTTAAACACAAAGAGGAGGATTTTAAAATAATTCTCTGGGAGACTGGCTGCAGGTTTTAATGCTCTGCTTAGATTATAGCTATCAATTAAGACAATTGATTCAGAACCAAATACTGTAGTTTTAATGAAAAAATAATAAGACAAAATATGCTGATTGAGAGGCAACAGAGGCTTAAACTTATAACAATTCACACAATATTATTTCCATGAAAACATTATAAATATGTTATAATAAACATTATACCTATAATAATAATTTTTTAAAGCATTCTAAGATTAAAGTCAGAATTCTAAAAAAAAAAATTAAAAAGTCAGAATTATTAGATTAAAGTAACAATTCTGAGGGAAAGACTGTCAGATTTCAGAATTAAAAGTAAAAAAAAAAAAAAAGTATTTTATGTTGGCCGTAATCCAACATAATTCAACATAACAGTGATAAGGTAATCTAGTGTGTTATCTTCTGACTGTCACACCATGAAATCAGTTTATGCTACGTATTTAAATTAAAATACTCTTACGGAGACTCAGTTTCATCACCCGAAATGCTCCAGTCATCACATGAGTCCTAAGAAAAATATATTCAAATTGTGTTGAAATCATCGCTATATCTTCTTTAAGCCAAATGAAAATTATATTAAGAACGTATTACAACTAACAGACAAGTAACAAGCACATACTTACATTACATACTTGCAAAATACAAAACTCTTGCAAAATAGCAAGAATATTTATACTGCCTTAATATAGACATCGTTGCATCATATTAATATAGAAATATATTCAATATTTCAGTGCTTTAATTTAAATAAATTATTCAATAATTCAAACTCACCAGATCTGGATAAGGATCAGTCTCTTTCCTCCTCAGAGGTGAGAATTTGACCTGATCAACTAGAATTAAAATAAATGCCAGAAAAGATTTGTTTGAGGTAGTTGTTTTTCATCTGTGTGTAATAGTAATCTTTGTACAGTGTCTTGCTTAAGTGTTCATGTAACACCTGACACTTGTGGTTTATTATGTTTGTGGGCTGTTAATATGTTGACACGTGTTACAATTCACCTCTTTAAACTTTTCTGTGTGTAAAATGTTTGTTACAAGCTGTAACTGAAGTCTAATATGATGAGACCAAATTTTTTGTCCGAGGTACAAAGTGCTAAGTTTGGTGGTTCTCACCACAGTGAACCATGGTGATGGTAGCATCATCGAGGCCTCTTGGTTGCTTCCCTGACTAATGCGGTCAGTGCCTTTTGATGAATAGCTCTCCAAGAAAGGTTTCACCTGTGCCATATTTGTATTTTTTTATAATGCTTAATTTTATTTATTTATTTTTTATCTGCTGGATTTAATAATGCCTCTTGGGATATACAAAGTTTGGTATCTTTTTCATTTAACTGATTTGTACATTTTTAGAACTGCATCTTGGGCTTGTTTCGGAAAGCTTTTTGGTTTTATGATAATTAATTTTCATATTTTTTGGGATTTTCTTGAGATTCTCAATATATCACATGGCTCCAACTGCACTGCATAGGTTTTTATTTGTAATTTTTTTGTAAAAATAAATAAATAAATAAATATATACTGTATATAAACATATATTTATGACATTTAATAAATTCCATTTCTCTTCTTCTTGAAATGTGATTCCAACCATTTTGTTGCACTGTTATTGTGAGTCATTCCCACTTATATATACTACAGAACAGATTCATTGTGTGTTAAGTTAGCCTGCAACATTGTTTGAATGTTGTAATCTTACTGATAGGACATGTGACAACAATGCCTCAGTGCCTATGCTAGCCAAAAAAGTCACCCACCCACCCCTAGCACACACAAAGTTCAACCTTGGAACTGTTGACTCTGTCCCATTTCACATAGTTCTGCTCAAGTGTGGTTGTGTGTATGTGTCTGATTCTGAGTACGTCACCAGCAGACAACATGCCAAAGGGGTACGCAAAACAGTACCAGCTCTATGGATTCTGTGCCCACTGAAATCATCATTGCCTGCTTGCATGAATGGTGCCTTTATGTCACATCCATACATTAAACTATGTGTGTGAATATGTGTCTGTATCTGTTTCGGTGCGTTGATGCACACACAGAAGTGACTAACTGCCTGTGCATTGAAGCATTGAATGAAGCAAGCCATAATAATATTACATTACCACCCTAAAAACAGTAAATTATATAGTTATTGGTCTTAGAACTGGGTTTGGACTTCTCCTGTTCTCCTCCACAAATCTAATCTTTATCTAACACATCTGTAGCATGGTGTGCACCCGTGTGTACATGTGTCGGGGGTATGAAACCAAGTCAAAACTGTGGGAATCTCTCAATTTCATAGCATCCTCACTGAAAAGCATCCACAGCAGCATCCCTGGCACTGCGCCTGGTTTGCATTTTCTCCCTGTGCGTAACGGGCTTCCTCCAGGTACTCTGGTTTCAATCAAAACACAGTCAAGACATGTGGTCTACGTTGATTGGCTTTTCCACAATGCCCATAATGTCTCATTGGGTGTGTGAGTGTGAGCTTGTGCCATGCAATGTGTTGGCACCCCATCTAGAGTGTACTCTGTCTTGTGCCCTAAGTTCCCTCGGATAGGCGCAACCAGTTACTGTGCTTAGGGGGCAATTACTTTTTTACATGGGACAGGTAATTTTGGACAGTTTTTTCCATTAATAAATGAAAACATAATTTAAAAACTACGTTTCGTATTTACTCGGGTTGTCTTTGTGTAATTTGATAAATTTTTTAATAGCTTTCTGGCTTTTGTGTTTTAAATTTGTAATGTTAAAAATCAGACTGCCTTTTTCTACCTTTTTATTAATTAATGTCCCTAATTATTAAGTGCATGATTTCTCAGTATTAAGTTCAATTAACGTTTCACACAAATGCAAACAATTTTGCATTTTGCCAGTGACTTTTTACATCACCCTGCATATTTAAGCAGGGGAAAAAAAATCTGATGCATATAATACAACTAGCATTCTCATACTCACACTGTTCCTCAGAAAGACTTCTCTCTACTGGAAAACATTTTGCCTTCGACTGGATCTTATCTGGGGTAGCATCATTAGCCTGTGATCACATTCCCACCGTGCACATTCACATGTAATAAACAATCATTATTACTGATTTCTTCACAAATCAGATCTTACATCTAAACATAAAATAGATTTTTTTTTAAATGCCTAACTTACATCATGATCACTGTCGTCTATGCTCAGTGCCTGGTGGAGATCTGGATTGTTAGCCATGTCCAGTAGCTCAATGACTAGGTTTCTTGTCAGTAGCTGTATAACAAAGGAATGCTAGGAAAGAAGACATACGTACACATAAAAGCTTTATTATTATGGTTTTCATGAAAAACATTTACAAAATTTCACATATACAGTACAATATTATAGTATATACTGTTCATTAATGTTCACAAAATTAGATTTTTTTTTTAAACCTGTAAAAGAGTTTCTGCTGTGGGCCTCTTACGAGGATTCTTTGTCAAACACATCTTCACAAAGCTGTGGAACCCTGAGGACCTACAAAGTGAGCGCAATACCAAAAAGCCCAGTATCAGAGATGAAATAATATTATATTATAAATATTGCATAATTCAAACAATTCATAGAATAATTATTCTATATTATAAACAATATAAACAATTCATATTATCTCTCAGAATTTGATATTATTAAATATATAATGTTACCATTTTGCCTTATCTTTCAGTTTAGGAGGCTGAAAGCTGCTCTTGGACATCAACATGAGAGCTCTAGGACAAAACATTGATTAATGATGTTTTCAACAATAACTCTTATAGTTTTCACATAAGTGCATATGAATATGCTGCATGAGTGCTTCATGTACCTAAATCATTCTTACTTCATGGGATGAAGATCAAACATGGGTGGCTGCAGCTCTGCCAACTCAATGGCAGTAATGCCTACTGCCCAAATGTCACACAAGTGGTTATAGCCACCTTTCTTCTCCACAGCTGCAACCTCAGGGGCCATCCTTGAATAAGCAGATAAATATTACATGGAATAGAATTTTTAAACCACTTGCATTAAGTCGTTCATTTATTATTTAATCCAAAGCATGACATAAAATAAACAGAAAATGTAAAAAAAAAAAATAATAATAATAATCTATCATACAGTACTACAGTACGTATGTCACTACTGGTTCGGCATATAACCAACTGAAATAATTTAGGAATGGGTTGAAGGGTAGTAATGGTCCTAGTCATTGTGCAGATGGCTCACCAGTAGGGAGTTCCAATAAAAGATTTCCTCTTGGCAGCAGTGGCACTGATCTCTGCAGCAACCCCAAAATCAGCTGCAAGGTCAGAGATAGAGGGCAGAGCATGGTAAGACAAATAGAAACTGAAAGAGAGTTTCAGTCACACAATATTCGGGCACAATAAATTCCTACCTACCCAGTTTGATATCTCCTCGATCAGTTAGAAGTATGTTGGCACCCTGCGTGAAAACAGGAATATGTTTTTATGCAAGTTGTTTAGAGGACATTTATTCATTCAGCAAAACACCATGACTATATTACATATTGTTTAGCTTTTATTATTTAAAGCAAAATAAATTACTAAAAATTTTGCTTTAATGCAACATTTGGGTTTAGCAGCTTTGACATGTCTCTTCAGATTATGCTCTTTATTTACATATAGAATTGCTACAAACTATGCTTTCTAAAGGTGTCATTGTAGAGATTTGGTGCACTAAACATCGACTGCTCAAGGCAATTATACAGCATAAGTTTGCGTGCAAATAAATGAAACCCTTTTGGTAGCTGTGAATCAGCAGTAACATTCTACAAATGTCAAAACAAATGTCTATGTAAATATCATCTTGAGTATGAGGTGCCCAAACAGGTTTACTGAAAGTCTAATGAATGTTGCACATCTAAAGCATTTTGGTTTTATTCTTTAAGAGGTCTCAATTCTATAAAGCCCACAGAAGCCGCTAAACACTAATTCATCGTCTATATCGCTTTATCCTTTATACAGGGTCGTAGGGGGCCAGGAGCCTATCCCAGGAGACTTAGGGCACAAGACAGGGTACACCCTGGATAGTATACAGACATGCTCCTTTTTCACACTACGGAAAATTTGGGACTGCCAATTAGTCTAATCTGCACATCTTTGGACTGTAGGAGGAACCAGGAGTACCACGAGGAAAGCACAGGGAGAACAGGCAAACTCCACACACACAGACCCAATGCGGGAATCAAACCTTTGGAGGAGCAAGGCAACAGTGCTAACCACTGCGCTGAACAAATTTTAGTGCCGTCCGCCACTGAACAAATTTTTTATTAAAAACAGTACTGGGGATTTAAAGCAAAAATGCTTATATGCTTATGTACCTTAATATCACGATGAATTTTGCCAGTTTCATGGAGATGATTTAAACCCTGCAAGTGAAACGGAAAAGAAACATATTTAAATTATACATTTCCTGGCCAAAAAACAAAAAGTTGTATATGAAATTGCAAATACTTAGGCGCCTTTGACTAGATAAATATTTTAGTGATTAATATGTTTAAGCTCATAACTCTCACTCACTCATCTTCTTTATTTTTCTTTCTGAATTTTCCGATTTTCTCCCCTAATTTAGTCGTGTCCAATTCCTCCCCATCACTGGAGGCTCCCACATTAAGCTTCCAGACCGACCCACGTGTTTCCTCCGATCCACGTGGCGTCACCGACCATCTTTTCGAACTGCTCGCTCACGCACCATTGGGGGCGGCGTAACACACTCGAAGGGACAGCGCTATGCGCTGAGTACCTCTCATCCCTCCCCCCCTGAGAGAGCTCGGCCAATCAGCTCTCTCTAGGCCTCCGGCTGTGAGAGGTTACAGCATCGCCCGGGGTTCGAACCAGCGATCTCCGGATGATAGGGCGAGCGCTTTACCACTGCACCACTCGGAGGCCCACTCACTCATCTTCTATACCGCTTAATCCTGTATTCAGGGCCATGGGGGGCCTGGAGCCTATCCCAGGAAGCTTAGGGCACGAGGCAGGGTACAGGCAATTTGGGAACACCAATTAGCCTAACCTGCATATATATGGACTGTGGGAGGAAACCCACCAAGCACGGGGAGAACATGCAAACTCCATCCACACAGAGACGGGAATCGAGCCTGTCCGGGAATCGAACCCGGACCCTGGAGGTGCAAGGCGACAGTGCTAACCACTACACCACCGTGCCAACCTAAGCTCATAACATTGCCTTTAATTCTAACTGATGCTATGAGTAGCTTCTCATTTCTTAAACAACCATGTCAGAAAAAGATGTTACTATGTTTCGGAAGTGTCAAATTACTGTCCTGCATCAAACAAAGAAAACAACTAAGGAGACTGCTGAAATTACTGGAATTGGATTAAGAACTATCCAAGGCATTCTTTGGAAAACCTGGAAGGATAATCCTGATATGTTTACTAATGAAGTAAGAGAACTTACACAAACAGTGTGGCAAGTACTCAGGGGATTGGGACTAAACAGCAGCCATAAGAAAACCACTTTTTTGTGAAACTGATCAAGAAAAAAAGGCTTCAATTTGCTAGGGACCATAAATATTGGACTTTGGAGCAATGGAAAAAGCTCATATGGTCTGATGAGTCCAGACTGACCCTATTCCAGAGCGATAGGTGTGTCAAGGTTAAAAGAGAAGCCCATGAAGTGACGCACCTATTATGCATAGTGCCCGCTGTATAAGCCTCTGGAGGCAGTGGACGTGACATTCTTCAGGTCAGATCTAGTCTCAGCAATCTTATGTAACAATAAAAGTAGCAGGGGTAGCTCAGTGTTTATAAGGTGGTGGACTACTGATCGGAATATCCCAGGTTCAAACCCCAGCACCCCCAAGTTGCCCCTGTTGGGCCCTTGAGCAAGGCCCTTAATCCTCAACTGTTCAGATGTAAAAAAAAAAATTATAATAATAATAATAATAAATAAATAAATAAATAAAAAACATAAAATGTAAGTCGCTCTGAATAAGAGCATCTGCCAAATGCTGTGAATGTGAAATTAGTGGATTTTTTTTTCTCTTCCCTCATGGCACGGTTATAATCCAGGATAAACATTGCAGGATTGGGCTCATTGTACAAGAGTAGTTCTGGGAGCATAAGGGATCATTTTTACATATGAAATGGTCACCACAGAGTCCTGAAGTAAAAACCACTGAAAGTTTTTAGCATATCATTGAGAAGACTTTACTAAATGATTCGACTCTCCCATTATCAATACAAGCACTTGGCCATAACTTAATCCATCTATTGATGGAAATTACTGTTGCAAAGTTGCATAGGGCTGTAAAAACATTATAAAGGCAAATGCATGATTTAATCAAAGCAGAATATCATCAAATGAAAATTGGAGCCACTCATGTATGAGCTAAGAGATGCCAGTACCTATAGACATGGGCAAAACCCTCAATCACTAAATGTAAAAATACTCCTCAACACCTTACAACATTTAAGTAATGTGTAATCTCAAACACCATAGTAATATGTCGTCAAGGGAAGAAATGGTATGACAGGCATGTTTTCCCCATAATTAACATAGCAATGTGCAGAATAAAGAAAATGCCTCACCTGTAAAGTTTCTCTACAGATATATGCAATCTGTTTCTCCTTTAGAGGCCCAGTCACTGTGGAGAAGGAGTAAAACTAAATTTAAATTTTAAAAAATGGTAGGAAATTCAAGTTGTTTATAACAATGAGATTTACCATGGTAGATGTCTTGCAATGACCCTCCTCCACAATACTCCATGCAGAGCCAAAGCTTTGTATTTCTAAGGAACAAACATATGGGGAAATATGAATAACTTTTTGCTAAGACCAATGTATGAGTGTGATGGTCAGGTGTCCAAATATTATATAGCGATGTGCAGCAACATGGCTTTACATGTTGGGTACAGTAACAAATTACAGTTTTTTTTTTTTAGGGTTGAAGCTAAATTTTCCCACAAGATCAAAAACCACAAATAAACACACACACACACACACACACACACACACACATACAAGCACACACATAGCAAGAATGCAGTAGTGGTCATTAATGTGGGGAGATCTCAATTTCTGTTTATAACTGTGTTGACAAAATGTTTAATCCAGTTACTGCCTATGTAACTATTTTAAGTGTGTGGATTAGAGCAGAGAAAAAGGTACTGTCTGTGTGAGTAATGTGTTTACTGCCGGAGTCCGGACATCTGCTGGAAAACACCAGAAGCATCCATCCTGCATAACACTACCTGTGGTAGCTGCCATAATAGGCCACAATATTCTTATGCTTGCACTCCTTCATTGTGGTGATCTCCTGCTGAATAGATGTGATGTCATCTCCTGAAACGGGCACAACGTGTTATATTACAGTTCTGTCATTTCACAGCTTGTCTAATACAACTTGTTGTGAAAGAAGACACAGAAGGAACTAAAACAATGTCTTGGCACCAATGAATTGCTAGTGTAGGTAAGTCCAACAAAAGCTAAATAAATAATAGCATGGCCATTAAAAAAAACAGAACTAATGTTATAACATAAAAACGTGTATATATCTGCAATAAATAAAAGAGTATATTGTTACAGTAACATTATTTACCTACCCGGATCCAGCTTAACAATTTTAATAGCAGCTATTTTCGAGGTCTTGATGTTCCTCGCCTAGAAGAAAAGTTTTTTTTTTTTAATTCATATATGTTCTTTGTTCATCATTACCACTGCACATTGTGCTCGCTTCAACAGTATAGGAATAGAACAGACATAGAGCCAGCTTTTCTACGATCTATCTAATTCATAATCTCCCAATGTCAGTGCATGGAATGTGCAAAGAGTATCTGACTGAGGACTAAGGAAACTGTTACTTTAGAATTTACAAACAATATTAATATATGGTGACTGTGAATATGAACAGTTTGACTGAAAAATTTGATAACTTGTTTCTTTAAAAAAAAAAAAAAGCTTTTTTAGTAAAGTAAGAAGTGTTGCAAACTGATAGAGAATATCTTGTGCATATTTTCTCTGAGTCACAAGAGTGTTAAAATGCACAAACACTAAAAGATTATGTTAAAAATTTTGGGTTATATCAGTGTGAATTTTGTGTAATTTTGCTAAGTGCTATAATTCCCATAGTTTGGTCATAATGAATAAATTTGTATATGTATATTTGTCTTTAGTTATTGAAATACAATGACTTGCAAAAGTATTTATACCGTTTGAACTTTTTCACATTTTCTCATGTTACTACCATAAACGTAAATGTATTTTATTGGGATTTTATATGATAGACCAACACAAAGTAGCTAGGAGAACATTAATGAGAGAAGCAGCCAAGAGGCCTATGGTAACGCTGAAGAAGCTGCAGAGATCCACAGCAGAAGACTGGCAAGAAAAAAGCTTGCAAATGGGACTTTTCTGGCTTTCTTTCAACAACAGCTTTCCTCTTGCCACTCTTCCATAATGGCCAGATTTTGGAGTGCACGACTAATAGTTGTCCCTTGGACGGATTCTCCCACATGAGCTGAGGATCTCCGCAGCTCCTCCAGAGTTACCATGAACCTCTTGGCTGCTTCTCTGATTAATGCTCTCCTCACCATACTCTTTCATTTTTGGATGATGGATTGAACAGTGCTGAGTGAGATGCTCAAAGTTTGGGATATTTTTTTATAACCTAACCCTGTTTTCAACTTCTCTACAACTTTATCCCTGACCTGTCTGGTGTGTTACTTTGGCTTGGTGATGCTGCTTATTCACTAATGTTCTCTAACAAACCTCTAAGCTGTACAGCTGTATTAAATTACACACAGGTGTACTCTATTTACTAATAAGGTGACTTCTGAAGGCAATTGGTTCCACTGAAATTTGATTAGGGGTATCAGAGTCAAGGGGTATAAGGACTTTCGCAAGGCACTGTATTCACTTTAGCATCAAAATTTGTATGTTGATATTTAATATAAAATATAGCAAACCCATGCTTTGTTCTGTAGTGAGTCACTTTTGGAACAGGGAGAAAAGTGTCAAGTTTTGTTACACACAATTATTATAAAGATTGATGAAGATCACAATACAAAACACACCAGTTTACAGCATCATCAGCCTCCTCCTCTACCAGTTTTAGTTTCACTTCAGTAGTTCACGACAGCTCTTTATCATAGTACTGTTATGCCCTGTATAATGTCCATTTGTGCATAGTCCAACTGCATATACATTTGTGGTCTCACAAGGTTATAATATAGTTTAAAAATCCCAATGGGCAAAAATGGAGCAGATAGAACCAGACATAGCAAATGCAACAGCTTCCTGAACACAGCCTGTATATCTCATGTCTCTTGTACACAAAGCACTTGCCCATTTCTGGAATGCTGTAGCCTTAAACGTCTGCTTAATCTTCTTTTGAAAACATTACCACAATGTGTATCATGGCTCCAAAATCTTACAAAACCAGTGGCAGTGATGGCTGGAGCAAAAGAAAAAAGAGATTTATCACTGTGGATGTGAACCAGAAGTGTACACAATAGTATCCCGGAAAGATTTGTTAAGTATATAATATGGTGTTCACACAACATGAAAACTGCTTAATGTCCGATTTCATGGAACATATCACAGATGATAACGCGATATAAACCAGTCATTTATTACTGCTGGAGTAACTGCAATACTACTGTAGTAACAGGGAATAAACTACCATTTTCTTGACATCTTTATCAAAAATCCATTAAACAGACTGAATTCACCCAAAACAGACACTCTTCTGCTTCACTGATCACTTGTCAGAAAAAAAGCGATGAGATTGTTTACTTTTCCTCTAAAATGCAGCTGTTCCACGTCATATTTTGCAGAAAACATTGAAGTTCAAAGCTTCAATGATAAATAGTGGCTTTCAAGTAAAAATCTTGTTATAGACCACCTTATGTCCTGGAGAAAAATAATTTGCCAAAATGAGTAGTGAGTAAACATGTAGAGTAACACTTGTCCAAACATGTAGGACTAGATATGACTCCAATCTGATGAGTTATTTCTGTGGCTGGAGTTATTCACAGTCTCCACTAAAATATTTCCAGACATTCAGTCTCCTATATTAGATTTATTTACAATTAATCTCTAATTTCCACTTGTGAAAGAGCAAGCGAAAATAATTGGGCAACAAAAGTTTGCCTTTAAAAAGATTGTGGCTGTTTAAAATTAAAGTTACTCCTGTGCAATTATTGTAGGAGGTAAATGGTTACATAAGCATTTTTACTACAGACATACCAAAGTTTTTGCTTCTGCCTGGAGGTTCCTATTAGAGAGATATCTAATAGGTTTTTCAGGCCCCTGAGCTGGCCCTGGTGCACATGCCTCCAAAAAACATAGTGCTGCCTTTGTAATTTATATCCATTTTACTTTGTTTCATTAACACATAGAAGTGTTTTTTCTCCATATTAATATGAACTGGCATTTACAAAATATACCAGAACTCTTCTCAATAAGTAACATAAAATATGTAGAAATGACGCAGATAGAATAGGTTCAATTCTAGATTTTTAGCTTAAATCCATTTTTATTTATTGCTTCATTGGGCAGAGGGAAAGGAAGGAAATTTTAATTTATTTTCCACAGCTTAGTCCAACATAACCATAAGTATACATATGGATAAAAAAAAATAACTCTGTTTTCTTTGTCACTGATGAACACAGCAAAACAAGCATCCCCAGACAAAACCTGGAACTACGCTGAGCTGTCTTCCTGTTGTTTTCCTGCTATGGTTGGGGACTTCCTGCTCTGTAGTAAGTGACAGTGAGGTGAACCTTAACAGTCTTACAGTCCTGAAATAATATAGCTTAGGACAATGGCTTGGCCAGGAAGTGGGTCCCACTTTGATCAGCAATCCAAAAGTGTTTTTTCACTTCCAGTCATATGGCTAGTCTAAGTCTGGCAAAAAATTATGTTGAGAAGAAGATTTTTTTTCTTTTTATTAAAAAATAAAAAAAACATTAGAGACTGACAATAGAGTATGAAAGGCTACGTTGTCTATTGTAAGGAATGACAGGCGTTTACTCGCCCACATTATTATGGCAGAAGCTGTGCATAATAGGGACAGTTTGAGTGCCTCTGAAGACACGTGTTCTGTCTTTTTCCACTTCAAAACAGTAAGAAAGGAATGCCACAGCCACACCTGCATGCCTTACATGACTAAAAGACAGTCGTGTGGTAGTGTCTGAATGTTTGGTTTGGTTATTAGTGGTTAGTCAACATTATATACAGTAAAATGTTCAAAACACATTGTTAGAGTTGACTGATGAGCTGAGGTCCTAGTATAGGTCATGTGAAATTAGTCATAAGGTTTAGGGACAGTAAAGTCACAGTTAAGTAATAATAAGTAGCCTGTAAACATGGGAAAGAGGAAAGTACACAGCATACCGAAAAGAGAAAAGGTGAGAGAGAAAGAGAAGGAAAAAAAAACAGATTCATGCCATGTAGTTTCCATTCCCATGTTTGGGCAGGTTGAAATATTCCTGGCTCCTGATCCGCGGTGTGTCTCTCACCTTAAACACATCACCGTATGTCCCACTTCCGATCCTCTGAAGGATCTCATAGTCCTCCAGCGGGTCTAGAAAAGAAACTCCGATAGTATCCATGATCGCAGCGAAACACGATTAATCAGGTTCTTCAGTAAACGAGCATGACCGCCATCAAACCCCTCAGTCGCATCCAAGAAAGCATTTGTCCACAACCAAAAGCGCAATGCAGAAAGATACGGGGAAATTACGCGCGTTACTTTTAATCAGTAACGGAGGAACCCGGTTAGAACCGTTTAATCAGAGGAAACTGCAGACGCATTGAGTCTCTGCGGCGCTCAGAGTGAAGAGCTGTCGGTCCGCGCGCGTTACCTCCACACGCGCGCACGCGCGCTCTCAGTCAGCGCATACTTCCCTCGCAACACAATGCACGGTCAAAGAGAAGTGCAAAAATTAGCATCCCACAATGCTATTTGTTTTGTTTGTTTGTTTTGTGGCCATTTATTACTTAGTTTAGAGTTAATAGGCAATTGAAATGTAAGAATGTAAGGGTTCGTTTCAAATTTCAATGAGAGTCTAGTGCAGTATAAATACTTTTAACTTGGACCTATTGTGATTTGTTGGGGGGGGGGCAGATATAAACAGCTCTGGTGATCTAGTAAATAACCAAAATATGATTATAAACATTTAAGTAATATATTAATTCGTAATGCACAAAGTTTGAAAACACCCGATTTATATTAACACTTACAAAGAAAGAAAGAAACCTTGTTTGATTTTGATTGTACTATCACATACGAGGTGATACCAAAAAGTTTCGGGTCTAGTTTTATCAGATGGCAGCACAAGGCTGCATGCAGTCACAGGGAGTGCAGACCTTCATAAGTCAGCATGCCAAAAGACATCTTCCTGTGTACATCGAGAGCTGTGCAGCTGGTGCTATTGGTACCACGTGTTACCAAGTCTACTATTTCATCATGGACAGCAAGTTACAACAAAAAGCGAATGTGAAATTGGGCAAATCTACAGTAGAGATGTTTGATGATTCAGCAGATTTACAGCGATACTGCAATGAGTCGTTCGAGGTGTTTTGAGCGGCATGTACGCTTCAAGAGCAGAAGAACATCACTTCACCAATCAATCACCAAAAATGTCGAAATCATTAGGCAACTTGTGCATGATCGTTGGAGAACTTCCACACCCACCCTACTCGCTAGATAATAATAAAGTATTAATAAGTATATGTTATAAGTAACAAAGCACTTTCTTGTAAACAGAGCAAATCTTAAAACCTTTCGATACCACCTCATACCAAAAAAAACCCAAAACATTTCAACAATGGTTGAGCTGTTAAAGGAGTTCCTGGAGGGCCACGGTTTCAGACGCAAAACAGACTGAGCATTGCTCAGGCGTACTGAAAAAAAAATCTACATTAAATGCATCCAAGCACTAGTGAAATGCTGGGCTAATTAGTGTAACAGGGGATTATATAGAGAAATAAATGGAGTTTTTAACTCTCGTATTCTGTTCGCCCCTCATAAATAACTTATATTTTATTTCTGGCTCCTTTTACATATCAACAGGATACATAATCACAGTACTCTGATTAAAATATACATCAAAATTCTCAAACTAGATTTGTCAATCTTCTTGAAACATCTTTATTATAAAAATAGTTTCATACTGAGCAGCAGAATTGAAAAAGCATTTACTTTGACATAAAGAACACCCGTAAAACTGAACATTTTTACGTAGCAGGAATCTGACAAGGTAAAATGAAGGTAGGCACTGCTAAACACCAACATGCTTAGCTTCTAACTGAAACATGACTACAAAGGACATTATAATATTTGAGAAAACTTACAAAAGGAGAACTTTTTTCAGAAAAAAAGTGTTTACAGCTCTTAAACACCACAAACCTTGGCACAATGAGATGTTAAATTCACATCTTGCAACTAATGTGAACATGAATATAAAAATATAGCAAGATTTTATTCATTTCTTAGCATAGAGCCAAATTCTCTAATTCCAGTCCTAAACAGTTACAAGGCAATTCAGTGTTTTTGCTTTCAACATTATAACATGTCCTACTACATACAGCTCTGAAACTGTAATGATTCTAAGCAAGCTGAATAACAGAAACCTTTTTATATTGTTTTATAAGCATGTTCAAAACATAACTTGCAATTGTTCTAAATAAGCTTAATGTTGATGTTTACCAGTTAAGGTATTTTTGTGGTTTAAATAAAAATAAATTGTTTTTAGGGTGAACAAATGCAGACTGTGACCATCACAGGATCCACCGGCTTATTTGAATATTTAGCAAAGTCATTTCACAACCCCATTGTGTAGAACTGGTATATTTATATTATGCTCCCCGAGGTAAAGTGTAGACAAAAACTTAATTATACAGTGCTATGGTTCTTGAGGGCTGGAATTAGGGAATTCTGCTATTTAGCCATAGATCATTTTAACACTCAGTGCTGGTAGATGATGGACTGTTCAGTGAACACTATCAACATTGAAAATACTGCATTCTACAGTATTGCAGGCAAAATGATGTTAACTCAAGGTGAAAGTAAGATGCAAAAGAAAGGAGAATTCTAGAGAGTCTTGCGAGGGCGTTTCATGAAGGACAGGCTGTAGTCACCGGAGGGGGTGGGTTTCTGCCTCTTCATCTGAACTTGTGACTGGGCAGTGAGTTGTAGCTTAATGGCGCTCGAGTTGACCTTGGCTGCTGAGAGCAGCTCCTTCATGCCCTTCATCTTCTCACTATGGAACGTCACCACTGGACCGCTGGGCGATGCCACTGTTTGGGAAGGGGAAGGAACGGGACTGTTTGGGTTAGACGTTTCATTCTTCCCGTCTGTCTCTTTCCCCCGTCCTCCAGCGGAAGAACGACGCCGACCTCCTTCTCCACCGATTTTTTTGGGCTGGCCAAGCTGAGCAGGAGGAGCTGCAGTATTACCTGGTGGAGAGGATCCTGCCGATTCCTCAAGTTTGGATTCACGTCGTGGGCCTCTCCTTCGGCCCTCGCGAGGGTCGTCACTGCCTTGGTCATCGTCGTCCTGCGGCTCTGACTCTTTGGTGATGATTGTCACTTTTTGTCTTATCTGAGACGATGAGAATTAAAACAGTAAAAGGAGAAATTCCCTCTTGCAGGGAAGCAATATTGTGAAAAATGATAGGATATGATAAATCCATATAAAAATCACACAAACATTTAACTGATTGCTCCATTAATCTAACAAGAATCCTGTAGAGATATATAAATCTGACAGAAAATGGCCTTGAGATCCTGAAAATTAACCTGTCTTGTATGACACTCAAAGTAAACTAACGGAAAATGCTACGTTACACATTTGACTATGACTGTGATTGGCTTTTTTAGTTACAAATGACAATGCCATACAAATTTAAGGCATTGCTCCAAGAATCTTGGATGGACAATCTATAATAAAAATAATGTGCACAATAATTGTGCAAAAATATTTTCTACTGCATAGATTTTTCTTGAAAACTCTAAAACAAAGTTTTAGACAGAGAAAATCATGAATTAGGCTAAACTACTTGTAAAAGGTTCTATTTAGTACAAAGTGTTTTTCTGTTCCATTATGAAAATATGTTGTTTGTGGAATAATGTTTTTTGGTTTTTTTTGGTGGAATTTATTTGCATGTACAAAGAGTCATACCGATAACCCAGTTTTTCTATGTATGAACTTTGGATTACTTTTTACTAAACAGTGTGACAGTTCATGCGTCCCAGCAGAGAATTAGGTTCAGTGGTTAGTTTCCCTTATATACTAGATTTTTAATATACACCCTCAGGAATCAACAGATTTCTTAAGATCGACTATATATTTACTGATTTGATGAATCTACAAAAGTTCAACCACAAAACATTTACCTGAGCATCGAAGCGGCTGAGAGACTGAACTAGGAAAGTGGCCCAGCCTACATGGAGCACAGGTGTAGGACTTCCCTCTTCCCATTTACAGATTCCGTCATAGAAACACAGCAAATGCGCAAAGCATTCAGGGTCCTGTAAGGCAGAGAGGGCTGCAGCTTGTCTTGGTTGGTCCTTCAGAAAGAGAGAAGATATATAGAAATAATAAATAAAAAAATACAATAAATAAAAATAAATTTCTTTTAATTTGAGACATGTTGGTTATTTAAGGCTTGTTATTTATTTTATACTTTTGAACTTAAGTTAGGGAACCTTTTCCGCCCCTTCAGTGCCCTCTGCTACACTCTCAGCAGCAGTCTCTTTAAGAAGGGTGGGGATGACATCGTTCGCTATGTCGAAGAACTCCTTATAGATCTCCTCATCTTCACGGCAGTAGTTGTAACTGAGAAGCAAGAGGCAAACGCTCAATCAGAGAAGGGGGGAGGGGGGTGGATATCATAAGCACCACATATAATTTAACAGTAGCACATCTACGAATCATAACTGTGGCTATACAGTTTTAATAGAGAATTATAGGTTTAAAAGTATAATCAGCTCTAAGAAACATTTATGGTTTGACCTGCCATAAAAAAGGTATGTTGATTTTTCATATGAACTTTAACATTTAGTTTTTAAACTGTATTCTGTAAAACCCATGCAGTTACATTTGACTCAGCTCATAGTGTACTTGAAACTCACTGATGACAGATAAATATTAAACATAATTAAACATAATTAATAAGTTATATCTAGGAATATGTAAGTAAGAAATGATTTTTCCCTTTTTCGCAAACCTGGGAAAGCCAAAACATGGACAAATACTTTGTCAGTCAAATACAGGACTAGCCTTTCAAAAACTACAAACGTTTTTTAAAACCTGTTTGCAAGAGCATTAAAATGTACAATGTCCATAAATAGATCTTTAAAAAAAACTAAGGGTATGAGCACTCTGATTGTGTCCAGAAGGAACAGGAAACAGGAATAGAGGAAAAAGGAAGAGGCTGGGTTTTGGGCGTGTCCGGTGCAGACATCCTTCAGGACACATGAGCATACCAGATACAACTATATTTAGTTCTTCAGTCTGTGCAACGTGTTTGCTGAGAGAAAGGTACAGATGTAGGTGCTTTTCCCATATTTTTCTCATTAGTAATAAGATAAATCAGACTCTCATGCTTATAGCAACATGCTGAGTATGTTGCTATAAAATACAATGGATATAGTAGAATTTGTTATGCTTCACTTAGGGTGTCTTATTTGCAATTGAAAATCTATGGATGCGAGATTTTGCATAACCAGAATAAAAGCTTTTCACAATGTTCTGCCTTATACTGTTCCAGAGAATGATAATTTACTGAAAAAGAGATCACCAAGTATTTTCTCTCTTACACAAAAAAAGCACAAGCAAGTAATGAATAAGCAATAGACCAACACTGCCACCTGCTGTAGATAAATTACTACAACAATAATTCAGAACCTATTATGCGACAGTAACAGCAAAGGCATTGGTGTGGTGTATGGAAGGATAAACATCAAAATACTAAAATAAGCTAGCCCTAAAACTTACTCTTGCACAACTGTAGCAGCCTCGGCCCAGGCCCCCAAAGCCTCCCGCACATTCCTGTGTCTGTAGTGATATCCAGCCAAGTACATGAATGGGTAGATATGCTCATTGTTGTAGTACTTTTTGGCAGACTCCACAGCCTTGAAGCACAGAGGAACACATGAAATATATAATTAGTAATGAAGATCTTGGGTGGTTGATATGGAGAATCAAATTTATTTACCCCCTTCAACCACCAGGAAGACCTAAAAACCACACCAATTCCTCCTACGAACATGTGCATGCAGGCAGAGCGACCTGCAACAAAGCAGTATTTTGCGATATAGGCATCCTCTTTCTTCATATATGTCTTTATGTGCACTGTTACACTTGTGACTACACCCAGCCAGTGGTGAACAACTATATAAAGTCAGCAGTTCCTGAGGACAATCACAATTTCAGTACTGCACTCTGCCGAAGTGTGCTCAGGGCCTTATCCATATCAAACTCCAACAAGAACGCTGCACTGCCGGAAGAAGCAGTACAATCAAAATATAAATAGGACATCCGGTTCAGATCCAAGGATTGATGTACTTAATGTTCCCATTGTCTGAGAGGGCTGTCCTGGTTTTTGAAATTCCCCCTATATACAAAAGATGTAATTCACACTGTTATTGGTTACAGTCAGCAGATCTACATGATGCCAATTTATATGCTGACATCAGGCAGGAACCTGGTATTTGACCATGCATGACGTATTTGGACGACTTGCTCCTGTGCACTCCGTTAAGGTATAGCATGTCTATCCTATTTAATAAAGCTGTGCATCATATGTGGACTGTCAAGTCAATTCAATTCCATTTCTGGGCATCAAGTTTTTCGATTCGATTTGACAGCACGAATGTTTGTCTCAAGCAGCTATATTTTTTACAGGTTCTGAATTATAAATACTACTAAAATTATCTAACAAACACTGAAATGCTGTGTAACTTTACAAGACATGACATTAAAACATTTGTTAAAGACTAATGAAGCAATTTCTTTTGCACAAAAAGCACCCACAAGCTCAACAGATGAGATACTCTTGCAAATGTCGAGTATTTGCAGAAAATTAAGTGGCTTGTAGTTGTTGAGCTCTTGAATATTTTTAAAGGAAATTTGACAATTTTACATTTAATGTTTGTAAGTTTCCCTGAACAATTTAAAAACTGTGAATACATTCTGAATCAAAAACTGACTAACAAAAGATTGATTAAATCACACAGCTTTACTGCCCAAGCAAAGTAGCCTTACTGTGCACTCTACTGGCCCTACTGTGCACCCTAACACTAAAAGAACCAGAGGAATTTACTGGTATGAAGCCAGTTTTATTGAGAACACTGGCCAATTTGTCAACCCAACACATGACAGACATTACTCTGCTCGCCATTTGGATCAAATCGGGCCACAGTACTGCCACCTGCTGAGGATGCTAGGGTTGCTAATGGCAGCTACAGCTGTCTTGGGCATGCTGAAATAAATAAACTTTCAGAAATTGTTTATTAGCCAGTTGCTGAACCCCAAACATCACAAGTACACACAAGTCCTTGTCTCATCAAGAGGACCACAGACTAACAGGCTGGCAAGAGAAGGCCTTTCCAACTTTGAAGTTGTGCCACATGGCAGATAATTGCCTCCTTCACTGGCTCTAGTGTACTGTGGAGCCATGGGGCATAGTGCACATAAGACCTGCTGGTGCAGGATCAGAACTAAGGGTGGGTAATCAGGTACAGCGTTTTCATTGTTCCAAAGTGTTCTCGTGACTGAAACTGCCCAGCCCATGTAAGAAGAATAGACAGTGTTTTACTTGTAACATATTGCACAGGTGTAGCTGCTTTGACTAAACAACAAAACAATAAAATATATTTATTAAATAAAAAAGGACATGCTCTAGCACCTTGACATGGATTGACAGTGGGTCTCCTTTGCCAATAGGTTCTTGATCTTCAAGGTCAGCAAGAGTACCCATTGCCATCGGATACCTGCATAACAAAGAGAAAACAGTTCATATCCCTGATCAAGAGTTATTCTCAGTATAAACATAGTCGTAGCAGTTGTTTGTGGTAGCACACCTTTCCAAGTCTCCTCGCTCATAAAGCAACCAAAGCAGCCGCTGCAAAGGGAAAAAATATGTTTTACGAAAAAGTCTACTGCATAGGCTATTTTCAGAAACAGTGGACACCAACCTCTAGCTCACCTGCTGAAGTTGGAGCAGCTCCGAGCTGTCTGTGTGCAGGTCTAAAGACGGATTAATGGCACATACCATGAACGCTACCTCCATGTTGCGGTTGCACTTCATGTAGGAGCCTTTCAAGTACAACCAGCTCTACAGGGGAAAAAAAACGTGCAGCAACACGTTTATATACTTGTTATCTGATAAACCTTAAACAAGTTTTCTTTTACTCAACTAAGCAAATAAACATTGTTTCTGTACCAAACAGGTCTGACTCTGAACATGATTGATTTGTAAGTTACTAATCTGCAATAATATAAAGCGCACTCACTAATAAACATTGCACTCACCCTCTCATTGACTCCAGCACTGACTGTCTGGCCTCTCCTGTCCTCATTGCCCTTGCCGTGCCATGTGACTTCAGCCGTTTCCTCACCCCCTTTGCCGAAGATTACCCAGGCGTGGTCCTCAGACAGGGCAAGATGAACATCTTTCAGCCCAAGAACCTGACACGCAGCCACCACTGCAAATGCCACACCAGAGCTGTCCAACTTTGTACCTGATTAGAAATAAACAAATGAAGTGGTGATCAATATAGGTTTTAAGACCAAATCATGGCTTAGATAGATATTAGTCAACAGCAGTGACACCTCTTAAAAAAAATTACTAGCAATATCATTGTATAACTAATTATTACTTACTTAGTATCTTTGCTGATAATATTTAGTGTATTATAACACTTACTGATTTAATTACACAAAGTTTTTAAGGAATTTCTAACCCTGGATGCATGAAGACATTGTCACCAATCAAAAATAATCAGTTATCTATCTGAAGTGTTCCTAAAATGCCCAATAGAATAAAACTCACTTAATTAAAGGATCTTTATTAGGATAAACCTTCAAATGTCTTGCTGCATAACTGCACTTTCCATTCGGCCTGAGCATAACTCCTACCTGTTATAAGACTAAAGAGAGACTGAATATGAGCCCGGTCCTTAAAGTAAGATCGGCTCAGGCTGTTCCAGATCACATCGGAGACCTTCTTCACCAGCTCTCTGCTCGAACCCGCAGCCGGCCTGCGGTACAGCGACAGATCCACTGCACCACGGATCTGAGCCGTGAAGCGTTCGTGCAGCGACGAGATCAAACCTAACTCTACTGTAGGGAAGCAGGAGTTGAGGCAGTCGCCTTTCAGGGGTTCAAACCGCACGCCAGGGACGTTGACAGGCACCACGCGGTTGACTGCCAGGAAGTGCTCAACGAAGCCCAGCACCAGAGATAGCAGGGCCAGATCTGGCTCGGGGTTTCCCAACTCATACTCGAAGAGTTTCACCACGCCATCAATGCCACGCAGGGGGAAGTGCTTCTTCTGAGCTGACCGCAGGCCCATGGTGGTGGGTGCTGAATTTCAGGAAGGGACCTGTTGCACTAGAACGACCTGCTGGAGGGGAAAAAAAAAAAAAGAAGCAAGTCTGATTATCAGATTCATTATGACTCTGATTAAATAGAAGTAAAAACAGATGATGTTGAGAGCTGAGAAATATGATCTCCATGCGTGACACACTTTGTTAAACCGGCATTAAGCATACAACAGATGGAATGGAAAGAAGTGTGACGTCAACTGATAATCAAATTAACGACATTTAACGACAATACCAAAAGAGACCTTTGAACTCCTGATTGTTCGCGCGTGCACAACCTCCTCAGTCTAAAACACTCAATAATGCACTACTTATCCTCACAAAAGCACACGTTAGACTCGCCTGTCTCAACATTTAAAGCTCACACTGCAAAAACACACTCTAAGCTCACAGGCTAGCGTGTTAGCCGTCACGCTCACCAGCACACACCTTAGCAACCATAGCTACTTCGTATATTAAGCAAACATATCGGCAATTATCACTAACTAACTCGTTTGCCTTCTTATTCCGTCTCTTATCTCTTACTCCCGTTTCCAAACCCCGTCTCTGATACAAACCTGAGTTGAAAATGATGTTCACATGCTTTTGTTTTGTCCCTCGCTTTTGCCGCGCAACACAGTAAATCCAACCTAGAAAAACATTCAAGCAACATATAATATCTCATCTGATACGGCCACACAGTACAGCGCAGTCAAGTCCATCCAAACTATGAGAAATCAGTTGCAACAAGATGGCTGCGGAAGAACTAATTTACTTCCGGCTAACATGACGTAAAACTGGGGAAATTTATTATTCTGGGTGTGGTTGAGTTTCTAATAAGTTACTCATACACTTGTAGGGAAATGTTAGATATTTATAATTGTGTAAATAATATATAAAATGTAACATAAATATAAAATATATATAATAAAAAAATTATTTAATGTTAACATATTTTTACACGTGTTTTTATATTAAAAGTTTAGTTTACCCAGCAGAGAGCGACAAATTGCATGAAAAGAAAAAAACATCACTCAAAGATATTTCTTATACAGCATGTTCATGGTCCGTGTAGGTTTTCTCTTCTCACACCATAAGAGATCATGTCAAATGTTAATGTTACCCTTTTTTTTTTGCACGTGTTTCAATGTTAAAGATTTAGTTTACCAAAAGAGGGCGCCAAATTGCATGAAATGTAAACGACGTCACTGAAAGATATTAGTTTTGTACAGTATGGTCACAGTCTGTGTAATCTACTGTATATTCTTTTTATATTCTTCTTATTATATTTTCAACTCTACAGTCAAACCATGAGAGCGATCATGTCATTCAAAAACTTGTGTGAGGATAAATTTTTCTGTGTTGTTGCATTACTATTTCTCTCCACTGGACCTGAGAGGACCAAGCCTGGTCCAGCATGACATTGCACTAAATGAGCTCATGAAGAAGTGGAAGAAATCAAGTAGTCTCTATAGAGTCCTGACCTTAACCCTGGAACCTGGGTTGCTGGCTGTGCCACAGGCCTCCTCACCCCAACATCACCCAGTGACTGACCTCACTAAAGGCGCTTTTCCACTGCATAGTACGGCACGACACGGTTCAGTTCAGCTCACTTTTGGGGGGTTTTCCACTGGG